>WBNH01012535.1:297278-362744 GCA_013401255.1 Urocolius indicus
GGGGAGGGAGATCTTAAAGTGCTGGTTGTAATTTTTTCATCATCCTACTCCCTTTTGCTTTTATTCCATTCTGTTTCTTGTAGAATAAACTTTCCTACTTTCCTCTCTAAGTCGAGTACTGGAGTTTGTTTTGCCCGGAACCGTAATTGGCAGTGAGCCCTCCCTGTCCTTGTCTTAATCCACAACAATCTTGCTTATCTTTTTACTCCCATTTCGCTGCAGCCTCCGCCATCCTAATGAGGGTGGGGGTGAATGGGAGCACCGAGCAAGAGACTGTCGTGGTGCTGCTGTGCTAGCTGGGCCAAACCACGACAAGCTCTTACATCTTCTGCTCAGGTCTAGTCTATCTTCTCATCCCACTTGACTGAAGGTGGCCAATAGAATTCAAGGGGATTGAGGGAGTGAGAAGCATGGACAATCAGGATCCAAGCAATTAAGCATGTTTTCAGTATCTCTTTTTCTATTAAAATGAGTATACCCAAATTGGATTGGCAGCTGCAGAAACTAAAATACCTATCCACATCTGAAGGGGAGGGAGTTCTTCCAATGTTTTTCTTAAGTGTATCTCAAAAACCATTATGACCACTTCCAGGAAGATGCTGAAGCAATTCACATTCAGAATTGCTCACAGAATATCACTTTTCTCCTCTCTGTATATCCACAAACTTCAATAAACACCCCCAGGAATAACTCTGGAGGCAGTTTTATGATGTGGATGTCCATTCCCTGGGAAGACTGAAGCTACCAACCCAATTTGCATGGACTACCATGAGATCTTCAGATGGTAATAAATTCAGATGATTATGTATAGCTAAAGGCTCGGTATTCTTATTACGAAACCTTTGAGCAACAAAAATACCTTTTGAGACTCTAAATCAAACCTGTAACATTTTGTAACACAGCTCATGGCATTTTGTTGTCTGTGTTGGAGAAAGAAAATGCAGCAGGTTTTAGAAGATGTTTAGGGGTGGGGAACACGTCAACCGGTACGTTAAAAATTAGCTGAGCATAACACATTATTCTTAATATGTATTCACAACACACACTGTAATGACTAAGAACGCTGTAAATACTGAATGTAAACTATTGCTAATGCATTTTACAGACTCACACAATGGAATACATTCCGTCATGTTTCAAGTTTCAGTTGACAGACTGACAGATACCAATTGACAGGACACACTGTAGCTGAGTTCTTGACATTGCTATTATCTATCACAGAGTGATCACAGTGGGACACGTTTCCATGTGAATATTAGTCATAGGAAGTGGCGCGTTGCTATATTTCAATAACATTAAATGTACAGAAAACTAAGGATGATGAGGATACTATGACAGTCTTCACTGCCATTTCATAAAATGCTCCTTTAATTGCTCCTGTTGCAAGAAGTAATTAAAAGAAAAATATCAATATGAATTAATAAACTGAAATACTAGATTACATGATCAATTTGTGTCTGGAAAATCAATGAGATGAAAGCAGAAAAATCAAAGATATATTTGTACCTCACCTCTAAAAAGTAAGTGGTTCATTTTAAATGGTAAGGAAGACACTTTGAGGCCCTATGGCTCCTCCTACTGAAATGTAATAACACAAGTTTAATCAGGAAAATTAGACAGTCTTTGAAAATTAAGTTTCTTTAACATATATAGACGCATATATTTATATATATATGCATATGTATGTATGTGTTTCTGAATAAAAGTTCTCAGAATAGATGTTTACAACATAAACTTAACCATAGCTTAGGTTAGTGCTCTCATCAAAACAGAAGATAAAATTCTTAAACATCTGATTAAAAGTAACATTGAACACACAGAATGGTAGCATAAAGTGCTAAAACATGCCTGTAAGTGTTGTAACTCTCTGTTACTCTCACATATTTTACATGCTATGTAGATTTTTCTGCTTTTCTAGATGACTCATATTCATATTTGTTAACAAATTCACAGAAACAAATGTCACAGAAATGAATCAAAATACTATCTCACAAAGAATAATGTCAGAAGCAAAACAAATATATTCAGGCATGCACAGAACATGCAGTTCTCAAGAACATTCCCCTAGGAATGGCACAAATACAGAGAGACCAGAGCCTTTTTGATTTGCAGGAGAATGAACACCTAACAATGGAAAAATCAGATAGAACTAAACAACTATAAATTACTTTAATAGATATTTCAGTAGAACTAAATCTGAATTCTTAGAAAAATAAATTTAAATTTGAATTAAAGTGTTGTTGCATTATCAATAGACAGATATTACCTTAATGTAAATCAATCAAGTAAACCATAGATTTATTATTATCTGTCACATTTAATTAAAAATCATTCTGTGATCCATACTTGTATAATTTCCTAGGCCCCCTGTGGCTGCCAGTGACAGTCTACAGCTACAATAGGGAATCAGTTCATACAACAATGCATACTAATGAAGCAACTGATGCAGCATTCTCTATCAGCACAGGAGAAAATACAAAGATGTTGCCTTAATTGTGTAGATTACTGGCAATTATAACAGGATGGTGCAGGTTTTCTTTGGAACTATTAACATATATTTTAGTGTTCAGCTGCACAGTGTGCTGCAGCAACATCCTTGATGCAAGTTTGACCACTTCTCATTGACAGAAAGCCAAAGGCTTCCAGGTCTCTTGCACTGCTAAAAGGTTTCACTTCTTTTTTTCCTTTTCCTCCTGTCTTCTCTTTTCAGAGTACAGTTTAGCATACTCTAAACCTCTGCCAGTTACAAGGGAATTATAAATGTTGCTTTGAAGAAATGAGATTCTTTGAGTCATCCTGAGGAAAAAAAAATAGAGACAATGCTAGACATGTAGAACAATCTGTAAAATTAATTTACCATCTGACAAGGAAATGATTTACTTAATACACCTGTGTTTCTTATTACTATATGCACTTTCACTTCTGGCAGTTTCATATAATTAGGTGGCATCTTGTTCATTATATATTGTGTGTATTTAAGTACACAAGTACCACAGAAAATCCCCAAACACCTATCAACAAATGCTTTTGCTAAATGACCTTTTTCAGATTTCCAGATGCAACATGTTCTTAGATGCTGGATATAAAGCAGTTTAAGGAATTGGAACTTAAATTTATGAAAAATAAAACTTTACAAAGGAAAATACAGTTCTTCATGCAATTTCTTAGCATGATATCTGATGTTCAAGTTTGTGTTCAAATTATAACATTTCTGATATCTTTCTGAAGTTTTCACAATCCATCTGACTTAATACTTTTTTACAGGAAGACAAGAGACAACAGAAATATGTCTCTAGCAGCAGCTAAATGTTCAAACACACATGGTACTCGGGGAAGGTAATATTTTGACAGATACATTTCTCGTAGTTGTCTTAGTTGAGAACAGTTCCTTAGGTGTAGAGCTAATGCAGCAGACCAAGACTGACTGAGGTATTGACAGTGGATCAAACTGACCCATAAAATGGTTTTGATCTCTGGTCAACAAATCAGCTTACTTGATCAGCTGACCACACCAGAGACAAGGCTCATGAATCTTCAATAATTCCAGATAGGTTTTAGAACATATATGTTGGAAAAAAAGAACATTCATCCTTCTGCTTCTGAAGGTTGCCTAGGAGGTCCTATATAAGCAAAAGAGATAACAATCAGGCAAGGGATCAGATAGAAACAGAAGTTGGCTGAAACTTTTGCTCACGTTTTTGTTGCTGATCAACCCAGAAGAAGAGATCTGGTTGAGAAAGGGAAAGGCCACATCTTAGTTTGGGTCCTACTTAAAACCTGAAGTAGGCGGATGGAACAAAATGTTTGTGTTTCCCTACAGAGTTAAATTTTGCCAACTTGCACACAAAAGTTCTGGCTTATCCACATACTTCCTTGTACTGTTAAAGAAAGTTAAACATGGTCATCTCCTCCAGTCCACACTGTCTCTGAGCAATCTGATCTAGTTGAAGAAGTCCTTGCTAATGTAGAGAGGTAGGACTCATATAATCATTTAGGTTGAAAGAGACTTTTAAGTTCAAGTCCAACCATTAACCTAACACTGTCAAGAAGTCCACTAAAATATGTCCTTAAGTGTCAGATCTATATATCTTTTAAAGACTTCCATGGATGGTGACTCAACCACTTCCCTGGACACCCTTCAGTGGATAACCCCTTCGGTGAAGAATTTTTTCCTAATCTCTACTCTAAATCTCCTCTCCAATGAGGCCATTTTGTTTCATCCTATGTTACCTGGGAGAAGAGAACAACTCCTACCTTACTACAACCTTCTTTCAGGTAGTTATAGAGAGTGATCCTATCTTCTCTCAGCCTGCTTTTCTCCAAGCTAAAGCACCTCCAATTGCCTCAGACAGTCCTCATCAAACTTGTTTTCCAGAGCCTTCACTAGCTTCTTTGCCCATCTCTTGACACACTCCAGCACCTCCATGTCCTTCATATAGTGAGGAGCCCAAAGCTAAACACAGTATTTGAGGCAACACCAGCACAGAGTAGAGAGGGACAATCACCTCCTTGGTCCTGTTGGTCACACTATTTCTGATACAGGCCAGGGTACCATTGGCCTTCTTGGCCACCTGGGCACACTGCTGGCTCATGTTCAGCAGTTAGCAGAAATGCCAAACAGTACAGCAGTAAGCAGAAAGAGTAAAGGGCTTAGTAACAGAAAGATAAGTTTGCATAAATTGGTAAAGAAATTGAAACAATGTATATCTTGCTGCTGATAGCTATTAAATCGTTTTTTTCNCCAATTGCCTCAGACAGTCCTCATCAAACTTGTTTTCCAGAGCCTTCACTAGCTTCTTTGCCCATCTCTTCACACACTCCAGCAACTCCATGTCCTTCATATAGTGAGGAGCCCAAAGCTGAACACAGTATTTGAGGCAACACCAGCACAGAGTAGAGAGGGACAATCACCTCCTTGGTCCTGTTGGTCACACTATTTCTGATACAGGCCAGGGTACCAGTGGCCTTCTTGGCCACCTGGGCACACTGCTGGCTCATGTTCAGCAGTTAGCAGAAATGCCAAACAGTACAGCAGTAAGCAGAAAGAGCAAAGGGCTTAGTAACAGAAAGATAAGTTTGCATAAATTGGTAAAGAAATTGAAACAATGTATATCTTGCTGCTGATAGCTATTAAATCGTTTTTTTCAGCTATTACATTTTCTATATCAGAAAACTACAGGCACTTCCTGTCTATTTTCTAACTATTCTTACTTTTGACAGGAGAGCTTTTTTAGTCAGACACTCATAGAGGAACAGTAACAGGTTTTTAGCTATTTCGGGAAAAGGTATAATTACCAAAGAAAGAAGTTACATATCTTTTCCTAACAACATCACCAGACAACTGCAGAATTATTGCCTTCTTGACTTTAGGTATACACCTCATTTCAAAGTTTTATTTTACAGTGCCTTTATTTAGCTCATCCAAATAAAAATATATCCCATCTGAAAAAGCCTGTCTGTGGTATTGAGTGGGTTTTTTTGTTTCCTGCTAATTGCCCAGTGATTCAAAAGGACAATAAGAAAATAAAATATAAAGAGTAAAAACGTGCAAATAAAAATAGCACATATACCATCTCCAGCATCACCGAGTACAGTTTATTTATGGCATGATGTTGAAAGTCACAACAAGTCTCAACTATACTTGTCTTTTCTTTTGCACAGATTAATAAGGAACAATCAAGCCCTTGCACTGCTCTTTCAGTAGACTTAATGGGCATTGAATGGATAATAACTAAACTTTAAATCTTTAAATTGTCATTGTGCTGTGATCTCACTTTTTTTTTTACGGTACCACCTATAAATTACACTATAATGTATTATTAAAAGGATAAGGAAGGCAGTATTGAGATTAGAATATCAAAGTACCGCAGCAGCAAATATATGGGGCTCTGTTTTCAAAGAAATCTTTATCCTACAACTGCAGTAAAAGAGAGAACATGTTCTGTTAGGAGCAGAGGAGAAAGTTACATGATAGAAGTATTTCAAATGTATACTAACAAGCCAGATCCCCTTCTGTACAGCATAGCAGAACCAGATTAAGGACATCAAGCATGAAGTCAGGAGTTTCTACAGAAGAAGTTAAAAGCCAGCTTTGGCCATTTACATACTAGCAGACTCACATCTTATAACTACAAACCTCAGCTCAGATGACTAATGCATTTGATAGCTTCCTATTCACTGTCATGGTCAATATCACATGTCCTCCCTTGCCCACTTTTGTTCATGTCTAATTTTAGCTAACAGATTTTAATGTTCATATTTGCTGACCAGTTTCCTCATGCTCCCTTTATTGTCAGTGGGAAAAGGCAAGCTTCTACAAAGTCATTTGGAATAGGAGACTAAGTGGAAGAGATCCAGATTTCCCTTAAGCAGATTAACTCACTCTGCTGACTGGGAAAAGGCCAGTGACAATGATCCTAGTTTTAAATATTTAAACTAGGGAGCTGAATCCAAGTTAGTCCAGTCTAAAACACTCATACATTGTTTATCTTTGAAATTAGAAAAGGCAAATTCCACTTTCAGTTTCTCTGCTCATAGAGATGGTTTTGCATTGGCAAGTAATTGGCTGAATCACAGTGAAATAACCTGGTCTCTAAGAGGGCAGGGCCAGCAGCTGGCTCATTTCTCCTTCAGCTGCCCAGGAGAGTTCATACAGGAGCTGATAGATCAAGGATTGAAATCTGATATGTACAGATTTGGACAGACAGAGCTGATTGAAATTGAGTGCTGGCCACCAAAGCATGGCAATTTTGTGTGAATAGTCCATGGGGAAGTGATGTGTGAGAATGCATGTGTGTTTATACAAAGATTGCAGCAGTAGAACAGAGTGTTAAAACAGTTCCAAAATTTGAGGTGCTAACTTCCTCCAGAGGAACTCAAGATGTCTGTCTAGAATAAGAAGAGCTAGTTTAATCTGGAGATGTCAGAACAAATAAACCACTTACCTTTATCTCTTGTGTAGGATCATACAAACCAGACAAACAAAGAAAACCCAAAACAAAACATCAAAGGCTGTTAACACACTTCAATCCATAAGTCAGTAAAACTGGAATTTAGGAGAATATACTGGAAAACAGCAAATGCTGATTTTCTTTATGCATCCTTTGTCAGGCTATTTTCAGATAACAGATATTCACTCCAACACTATAGGAACATTTGATATTTCTTGTCATATTCTTAAATACTCTTACCAGACTGGAGGCTCTCTCTCACTTCCTAGAAGGTCTGTAACTGTCTCCCTCTAGAGTGGACTCAGGTAAGAGTAGTGAGTAAATAAGAATGTTCAAAAGAAAAGTCACACTTGATCAAGGTGCTTCAAAGACAACAGAAGATGAAGCATTAGTTTCCTTCCATAGGCACAGAGGAAATGGAAAGAAAATTCTCTATGGAGCAAGCAAATTGATCATCAGAAATAGATTTAATTTGTATCTCTTATGCTGAATCTTATAATCTGAGTAATGTAAATGTAAATGTAAATCTCTGGATTGAGGACTAGCTACCTAATCTTTTCAAGTACCTGTTAAGCCCTGCTCTTCCTCTGGTCATCTAAAATGTTTCAAGAAGTAAAACTTCAGACATTATAAAGAAGTATCAAAAATACCCAAGTGATTCCTGCTTCTGTTAACCTTCAGCTATTCTAGCCTTTCTGATGTAGTAATTCAATAAAACACAAGCACATCCTTTCATTCTTCTATATTCAGCAAGTATTCCTATATACACATATGCTTTATTGATTTGCAAAGTAAGGTTGAATCAGAGTTCAAAAAGCCACACTTCTTTATAAATTAGAGTTTTAAGATCTGAGATTAAGAGAAGGATAAAAAAGGCACCATTGTTACAATAAAGTCTGTTCTTCTGTGTTACACAGGCCACAGGTATTAAATTCTAGTTCAGGCCCAATAACTGCCGTTGAGCCAGAGCATATCAAAAGGTTTTAGCAAGAAAGAATTAAAAAGAAAATAGAGCCCAAAAGCTAAAGTTTTCAAAGCTGCTGGGAAATGACAATTCTTAGAGATACAGAAGATAATACACCCATATACCCATATACAATATGGGAGTTGGACTAGATGATCTCTAAAGGTCCCTTCCAACCCCTACCATTCTATGATTCTATGATACCCCAACAAAAAAATTTAGGACATGTGAGAGAAACTAAAACTGAATAGTTGTAAAGATACTTTAGTCTTATGTGTTTAATCAGAGAGAAAGCAATAAAGTACGCTAACTGTGCTAGACCTAGATATTTCAGTTTAAATTACAACCCTAAATTGGAAATGTTAGTTTCCTTCCAAACACAACCAGAATACCCAAAGCATCTGTCTGCTTTGAATAATGCATGAAGAAGGAAAAAAAAATAACTTCCTTGGAAAAACAAGTAAATTTCTGTTAGAATTTGAAAACTTACAGTCTTAGAAAAATTAAAATGTCTCGAGATGTATAAAATATCCTTAGACTAAAATAATGTATATTAATTCAAACAAGTCATTCTGATTTTATTCAGAAATTACTGATATAACATACTGAGGTAAACTGTAAACATGCGTTCATCAGAGTTCAGAGATTAAAAGATTATATTATCATAACACTTTGAACCAAGATTCATTTTAATACAATGCTGATATCACAAAAATTTGTATGTGTGCTTCAGTTTATGCACTCTGAGTGTTCCTATCCAACTCAACGGGAATAGTCACAAAGGGTAAAGCTGAGCAGTTGCAATCTCTGAGCAGTCTCTGTGTAGGACTGGAGTTTAATACATCTGGGAAAACTAAATTAACTATTAGCCTCTGGGTGAGATGAACCTGAAAGACACTGATCCCAAAAGAGATCTAGAGATTTTAATAGGGAATGAAATAGATTACTATGTAATATGACAGGAAAACAAAAAAAAGGTAATGCAATTCCAGCTGAAGTATTGCATCACAGAAGTAGGCAGAAAATAATCCTCTCTGTTTTAGTCAGATAAGAAAAACAGTAGCTATAACTAGAAAAAAAGAAAAGCCATATAATTACATTATTGGAAATTAAAACCTTGACTAATGATTAGAAAAAATATCCCAATAAGGGGAATTATTAAACTGTGGCATAATCATTTGAAGAAAATAATGAAAAGGAGAGGAGCACTTAGGACTTTTAAGTTCCACCAGACACAACGTTAGAAAATCTACTCTCAGGACAAGCCTTCATAGGCTGGAAGGGAAGATAAACAGCTTCTTT
The DNA here is from genome assembly GCA_013401255.1 of Urocolius indicus. Lineage (NCBI taxonomy): Eukaryota > Metazoa > Chordata > Aves > Coliiformes > Coliidae > Urocolius > Urocolius indicus. Next base: position 306,495 of record WBNH01012535.1, read on the forward strand.
CCTGTATTTCCATTGCTTGTCATTCCATGAGCTTCCAGCTGTATGAAAAGCACTAGCAACTCTGAACCAATTTTGGATGCAGTGGTTCAAACAAGATATAGACACACTATATCTGAGACCATTCTCTCTCCACCGACAAGATACCAAATATGTCTCATGACTGAGTCTGTGCTGAATAATACCATAATTAAATACTTGTAATTACTTATAACAACCATAATATAACATGATTGCTTAAATGATCACTGTAAGTTTGTTTCCTAAATTAGCAACTTTTTCTCTTATTCAAAGTCAGTTTTCTCTTGCAGTAACTGTCAGTGCCATTTTTTTTTTGTTTGTTTCCTACAACCTGTCTTCTCTTGTCAGTCTAACTGGATAACAGGCATCCGCCCCTCAGAGAATTTACCTCATTAGTTGAGAATTTTGAATCCAGCTGGGTCTTAAATAGGCATGGAATTATAGTTCCTATGTGACTGTAACAGCATGGGGTACACAGGTTTGCAACACTTTGTATTCAGTGTTTGGCTTTTTTATGACCTCAACAAATTGAACATTTCAGACTAAAATTTCATGTCACCTTGCTTTCAATTTTAACATTTAAAACCATGAAATTCTCCATAAGCAGTGAGAAAACCTTGTTAACAGTTTCTAAGATCAGAATTTCCAGTTTCCATATGAGTCAGGGTGCAAGTAGAGGAGGGGATGTATAATTGTACTTCAAATAGAAAACTCATTAAATTTTTTTCTTGTTTCACAGGAATATACTCTGCCTTGAGCCTCAGGAAACAAGTAAACTAGATTCTACAATTTAGCATGCAGCCTCTCATCCCATCCCTACACCTTGGAAAATGAACTTCAGTTCATCATTTCCCTAACTGTAGTACTAATTTGTAATAGCAAAGCAACTATTGTTATAATACTGCATGTAAAAAGAAGCAGAAATTTTGCTTTTGCTGTTGTTCAAAAATGGCAGTTTAATAAAGTGAGTTCCTCTGTTCTTTATGTTTTATGACTCATGATTCTTCTGCTTGTCAGTTCATTCTGAAGTCATCTTATTCTATGGAAATAGCTTGTGACACAATCTTAAGAAAGGAAAGTCTCTAAGGATTACAGAGCAATGTTAGTGGGTATAAGAATGAACCACCATCTACAAGCAAGAGGTTTAAACCTGCTTGGCAGTAATAGATCCATCTCCAAAAATACACTTGCACATAAGGATTTTTCTTTTTTTTTAAAGAAAAAAAAAAAAGCTTCAGTTGCTCAGACTGGAGCTCTGCCTTAGAAGCTGATGAATAGCATAGCCTGACAGATGCAAATTTGCTGCATCTCTGTGACCCCATCGCCAGCCAGTAGTGAGGTTGAGCATTCATTCCCAATAAGCACAGATGCACACAATATAGTGTACATACATAGACACAGCCAGATTCACACACATCACACAGATTGACACAGGCAAAAAGCACACAGCACTCACACAAACAGGCAGCCTGATCTCCATTCCTCTTCTCCGGCTGATTCAGTCTGTCAGTAGAGTGTAACACTGTAGGGGTCTATACATTGTTATAAGTATGCACATCTGTTATATATGCATGTGCAATATCAATCCCTCCAGCAGCTAGCCTAGATACTCAGTCTATACAGTACCTCGTCTCCCCAGCTGTTCACACACAGTCCTGTGAGACTCTGGAGGTTCCTGGTATCAATCCAGCTGCTGCTACTATCCTCTTCCCATACCCACTGGCTAGTCCAGTTTTATATTCATTAATGTTCACCTACACACATTCAGGATGGAAAGCTCACCCATGCAGACAGTAAAAATAGGGTTTAATAAGAAGATATGGCAAACTGTAGTAATTAAGCACAAGGCTCAGTCAGACAAGTATATGGACTAGCAACTTGATTACACTCAACTAGGTCCTTGTGGTGATTTAACCCAAGGCGAGCACCAGGTGCCCACCAAAGCCATTCTATTGCTTCCTCTCCTAAACTGGACAGGGCAGAGAGAACAAAATGTTTGAGTCGAGATAAGGACAGTGAGATCACAGAATCTTAAGGGTTGGAAGGGACCTCAGAAGATCATCTTCTCCAACCCATCCTGTCAGAGCAGGACCACCTAGAGTAGGTCATACAGGAACTCATCCAGGTGGGTTTTGAATGTCTCCAGAGGAGACCATTCAGTAATTAGTGTCATGGGCAAAACAGACTCAACCTGGGGATAAATGGTTAAATTAATTAACAGTCAAAACAGAGTTGGGAAATGAGAAATAAAGACTGAACCTTAAAATGTGTCCTTTCACTCCTCCTTTCTTCCTGAGTTTCTACCTCTTCCCTCCCTTGCAGCACAGGGGAACAAGGAATGTGAGTTATGGTCAGTTCATTACAGATGGACTTTGCTGCTGCTTCCTCCTCAAGGGTGATGCCTCACAATTTCCACTGCTATAGTGTGGGGTCCGTCCCATGGGACATAGTCCTCCACAAACTTCTCCAATGTGGGTCCTTCCCAAGGGATACAGTTCTTCACAAATTGTTCCAATGTGTATCTCATCCACAGGGGAAATAGTACTTCAGGAACAAACTGTTCCAGCATGGGTCTCCCATGGCATCACAAGTCCTGATAGCAAACCTGATCTGGCATGGGCTCCTCTCTCCACAAGTTCACAGGTCCTGCCAAGAAGTTGCTCCAGCGTGGGCTTTTCACAGTCACAACCTCCTTCAGGCATCCACTTGCTCCAGCGTGGGCTCCTCCACGGGCTGTGAGTAGATCTCTGCTCCCCTATAGACCTCATGGCTGCAGGGGAATCTCTGCTCTGGCTCCTGGAGCTACTCCTCCTCCTCCTTTGCCACTGACCTTGATGTCTGAGGAGATGATCTCACATCCTTACTACCTTCTGCTGCAGTTTAACATCTGTACAGCAACTTCTTTCCTTTCTCCAGTATGTTAATCACTAAAGTGTTACCTCTGTCAGTAATTGGCCAGCCTCAGTCAGCAGCTGAGTGGCATTGACCCTATTGGGGAAGCTTCTGGCAGCTTTTCACAGGAGCCACCCTGTGAGCCACCTGCTACCAAAACATGCCCATACAAACTCACTACAGTCCTTTAGACCCTTCGCTTTTCCCCACACCATTTGTCCCCAATCCATGTGTTAATCTCACGTATTGCCATAATTCCATTAAAATACCCCATAATAAGTTTTACACAGTCATTAAAATGCACTTCCACTCACTTTCCACAACGGGTTTTATTAGCCCTATAGACAGTAACATACAATTAAAGAGTAAAGGACATTTCCTGAGCCTCAAATAATTTCCCCCTATGCAGGTGACATATAGTCAATTATCTTTTTCTCAAGAAACCAGAAGCCTAACACAATATAGCAACTAGTACCAGCAAGGAAAAAACAAAAAGGTTTTGTATAAATCATGAGACTGATATTAGCAATTCTCTGTTCTGTAGGATGGATGAGACAGTGCTTGTAAAGCATGTATTAAACTATGTAATGCAAAGAGTTAAACCATTTCCCCACTGAGAGATAATTACAGACACTTTACCATGCAGCCACGAGGATTAAACATTCACATTAGCCACAGAGAAATTAGCAGAGAAACTGTCTGTATTGGACCATAATCTTCCCACTCTTTTTGCTAAAAGTATCTTGAAAATTTCGAATAATAATTAAGCATCTTCTTGTGAACACTATCTTTAACTACACTAAAGCAGATGTGTAATTGGTTGTTGCATCTGTAGCTATATCTTTATACCTAAATAGTGGAATGAGCAAGAACATGTTTTTCTCCCGGAAAGGAGAGCATCTGGGCTTTTCCAAACAGAATTTGATTTTCCTTAAATATGAGCCTAGTCTGAACCTGCAGGTAGTACCTATAACTGCAATCTGTTTTAAGTGAACTCTCTGCTTGGGAGCTCTGCTTTCCAATTCATTTCTCAATAAACCTGCTGGATTTTGATGTAAGACCTTCACTTTAAGATGTAAGAGTCCAAGTGATTACTTTTAAATGTTGATATGAAAGATAGCTTACAGCCACCACATAGAGTAACGAAAGATTTTTATCTGAACTCAATCCTTGCTGCTTTCAGCCTTGGAAGACAGCCTTGATTTTTTGAACTCATTCACCTTTAATCCTTTTCTTTCTCCAGAGCACAGATTTGTTTCTGGTTTCAGACATGTAGCAGAGCCCACCACTTATCAGGCTATTTCTTTAGAAGAGATTGCAGTGATTAACTTCATAGGCCCTGCTTTTCTCTCTCCTTAACCCATGAGATTGAATACATTAAATAAATACTCACCAAACTTCATGTTGCAAAGCAACCAGGCAGAGGCAGATTTCATAACCCCAGCTACCTGAACCATTCATGCTGGTACACAAAAAAAAATGAGGACATTTAGCTTTGAATGAAAAGAGAGTCATTATGCACTAGGTACAGAAATTGTTAGTGCTGAATCTTCACTTTTCTTCTTGTTCGTTGTTTTGGGGATTTTTTTCTCTGAAAGCCAAGTTTTCTGAGTATATACCATACTGCATAGTATTCAAGAGAAAGAAGAGATAAAGCTTCCTCAGTCCATCATCTGAGCCCCACTAGGAAATCATCCTTCAGGTCTGTCAAGTGAAATGCATCAAACACATATTAGACTCTTGATCCCAAGCAGCTTACAATTCCAAAAGATCTTTCAGGATCTTCTACAGGTGCATAAAACTATAATAGGGAATACATTTTTTTAAGTTATCACTAAGGAAAATATTTCACACTAGTTTTAAGGTTAAATCATAAAAGTTCACATACAGTCCTTAAATATAAGCCTATCAAGTACTGTGTTGTTGTATATGTATAGTAAATGTCAAAGCACCTCTTTATTTTGAGGTAACATGGGTCAAGTTTCTTGAGTATATTCCCACTAATGCTGTCTCTCAAAAAAATAAGCTATTACTGTCTTTTTAAAATTTTGTCAGCTCCCAATTCAAAATATTTCAATTTATCTCATTAAAAGATTTGCAAAATATTTTTTTCAGAACAACTTTGACCAGAGTTCACATACACATACATACATATATAGGTATTTATAAAATACACTTACAGATATACACAGACATAAATACATATATATGCAAGGATCACGAAGCTGAGTTATGAAGCAACATTTTCAAGTAAACGAGTGAACCCTCAGTTATTACAACAATAAAGTCCTAATTGTTTTCCAGAAAAATGCTAAGTCACTTTCATCATCACAAAGCAAGTTTTGATATATTATGTTTTTCTATGAATTCACAACAAAGCAGCACGTAGCACTGTCTTAACAAAGGCAGCTAACTAAACTTATTTGGAGTATTCATTGTTTTAAACCTCTTCCCAGCCATTGTAAATAGGAGATGATATCCACAGTAGACCTGCATGTTGTTAGACCATAAATGCTGGCTTCCAGCAACACGCACCATGGTATGTAACCCCAGAAAGGAATACATAAAGGAACATGGCTTTTCTTTCAGCCCAGTAAATCTCTCAACATTTCATTCCCCAGATGACTTAATCAGAGAAAATCATAGATTTCCCTCCTAGCAGCCTCAGTCACTATTTTTACTTTTTCAATTCATGTTCACACAACTTCAGGAGAACCTTTAGAGACCTTTGATACTTCCAGAATTACAGCTTGAGAATCATTGCTTCCAACCACGGGTCTCTCCTTGGCACTCTGCTCCCATAATGTTCTGAAGTGCACTGTGTCGTTAGGAGGGTAGAGCACAAAAGCGAGTGACAAAAAGGATTAGGAAAAAAAGGAGAGATGTGACTTTGAGGTGGGAGGTTGAAGTAAGAGGAACAGACAGATAGATTAGAAGAGCCTTGACTTTTTTTTGTCCTGTACATTGCTGAGCTTTCACCAGCAGGAGAGGAAATACTGTCTGTTCAGATGGGCTACTGCCTAATAGCTAAGGTAATTTGTGGGACATGCAAATATGATTCTCATCAAATAGAGGAGGGATTTTCAAGTTAACTGTGAATGCTCTCACATCATTATCACCTTTTCCTTCTTTTGCTCTGCAACTTTTTAAATGGTGAACGTAAGCTGAAACAAAGTTAAGTATCTGGAGTCCAGTCCTCCTCTGGCAAGTGGTAGGTATTAGTGTGAAAACCAAGACTAAAACATTTCTGCGCATTTTTGAAATTTAGACACTAGCCAAGCACCGAACCCCTTTCACACCAGGTAGTAGATGAATGGACTAAAATTTTTCACTCCAGTGTTGAAATTTCACTGCAGCTTTGGCATGAAGAGTCAAGGCTTTTGTTTGCATCTCAACTTTTAGGACTCACCTGCATGAGCAAACCTCATCATTCATCTGAACTTTACATCAAAATGCACAGCTTCAGGACAAGGCACCGGGGCATATAACAGCTAACCACGGTGTCACCAAGTATAGGTGCTGACTTTTTAAGTTGCTACCTTTCAGGGACATTGTGTATTAAACGTCTGAGCATCCACTGAAACTGCCCAGAGTTTCTTCACAACGCTTAAATATATTGCATGTGTTGGCAACCCCTCTGCTCTGTGACGGCTGACAGTGCATTTTGTCATTCTGCTGCCATGACGGTATTAAAATGCAATCAATAAATTTCTGTATGTAATCCTGATCTAGCTTCAGAAAGGCATATAATTGGATTATCTATTGAATTGTAACCTCACAACTACTGCAGATGGGGCTTCTTGTATCTCAGATAAGGAGAGGTGAAGTATGAGCAGATGGGGCTTCATGCATCTACTCAGTCAAGGACAGGTGAAGTACGAGCAGATGGGGCTTCATGTATCTTATTCAGTCAAGGACAGTTGAAGTGTGAAAGCACGTTATTGAAAACAGAAAATTCTATTAATAAGTCTATGTTTAATACATTTCAGTATGACCTCAATCTCCCCACACCTGGAATCTCCAACTTTCAATTTAAATTGATTAGTAAAGTAGATTTGAGGACATGAATAAAGAAAAAGAATGGAGACAATACAGTCTAGGAATAGTCCTTTTTTCCTACTCTACGAGTCGTATCTTTAGGGATTTAAGTTTTTCCCACCACATGTCCTACTAAGGACTGAAGAGTGCACTAATTGTTAGATAACAAAAAGAAATAATTTAGCCTCTGGCAAATAAACGAAAACTAGGAACTATATTAGCACTACAGGTTACAAACCTGTAACTTTGTAGGATTAGAAGCACAAAGCAAAGCACCTACGCTGTATTTGAAATTTACCTTACAAGCTTGCCAGTCAAATTATTTATGAACTATCCTTGGCTCCTGGGCTGGGTACAATACCTAAAGTGTGTCAAACTTTGAATCTTTATTCACAGTGTTGCTACCCTTGTTTAGGGCTGGGGCAAAACAGAGACTTACTCTGTTTTGAAGTGCAATAGGAACTGACACATGTCAGGGACACTGATTTTAATAGCAGCATGTACATGAGCTAATTACAAAGGATTGGACTTTCCCTGAGTGCTTTAGCTAATGTATTTCCAACTAGGAGAAAGGCAATAGCAGTAGAACTACTACAAATATTTTAAAAGCAATGCCACACTCAAAAACATTACCCTCCTCTAACCTTATGTAGCTGAGAAGAAAATACGAGTTCAGAGCCCTTGAGGAAGGAGAGAAGACCACATAGACCAGGAGACCTTCACAGACTGGAAGATGACAGCTAAAGGCAAAACAACTTCTCTCTCACACGCATCTTTATTTCCTTCTAAAAAGCTGCTTAAAGTTTTGAGAACTTCATTTCTTCAGAGTTTAGTTGCATAATATGTTGTTCAGGGAAGCCTAGATACTGTCTTTTGAGTAGTTTCGTACACATTTACCTCAACATACACTCACTTCAAATAATACACGGGGTGGAGGAGGAGGAGCAGGAAAGGGATTGTGCTCTTTAAGCTTCACACTATGACCCATCAGCACACAGTTGGCACTGTCACAGCACCTTATGCTGACAAGCCTCAGTATCACAGCACATTACAACTACCTGTTTAAGCTTAATTTGACTACTACTTTATTCCACAAGCAGTTTGGGTTTTCTATTTTTATTCTGTTATAAAAGCAAGAGCAGTTAACTTCCCAACGTATATATTATTGCTGGGTTATGGCAGCAGGCTGTAGATGAGTAACTGTAGCTGTTGGACTGTCTTAGGAAGCATTACTGTGAGAGAGACATGCAGGCAATTGGACAAGAAAAGTAACAAAAGACTGAAATTCCAGGATGACATTCAAATCCACTCTATTATTATGTTGTTTACACCAAAGCCCGTGGCTCTGCTGTTGTTAAGGGTCTTGTAATGTTTTTGCAGTTTACGTTCTTACTTTCAGGGATTTGTTGGTTACAGACATTCACTCTAGGCAAAATTAAAACACTAGGAGATTAAAATTTAGCCAAAGGCAAAGAGCATTGTTTACAGCTGATAGACTCACAGCTGGACCAACTCTCTGCTTTAGCATTGTCAAAAATAAATGGAAAAATAAGCATGTCTTCCTATAAAATGAAACACTAACAAGAACAAGAATCTTTAACTTGTTTTTCACAATATCAGAACCTATTTAGTGCTAAAAAGGTGGTAATCAAGATAAACCCTAGGCAGAGCTTTTCAACCTGACACCATGTATTTTCATACTTACCCTCAACTCAGAATTACAGAGGAGGAGCAGGAGTACTTTGACATCTGTATCGACACCGTAAGATTCTGCCTGCAGACATCTGTTCAATTTAGTTACAGACCTGAAAGCACACTTTGGCTACCTCAAAGAATCTGTTTCCAGGTCCTCTGAAGTAGCAGCAACCTATGCAAAATGGGTGGCCCGAAGCTGTAAACAGAGATCCAAATATCCACAAGCTGTGGACATGGTCACACTTCAGTTGACATTTCAAAATGCATATGTATGAAATCAGAAACATCTACAAAGCACTTCCAAAAAAACAGAGAGGTGTGATTTAAGCATCATCTAGGTACACCTGAAGATAATAATTGTCTCCATTTTTTAACTCAGTTATCTTAAGAAAAGATGAGTATTAAAGTATCCCAAAAACATAGATGTGGGGTGTTTTTGCTTAATTTTTAATGATTGTTGAAGAAAAATTTCAAAGAAAATTTAGAAGCACTTCTCTTATTGTCTGATTCTAGAAAACACGGAAAAGTTGATTCATTTGAATCAAGTTTATTCAAAAAGGAAACTATGAGAAGATACATAAAGCACAAACAACTTAATAACAACAAATAACAACTTAATAAAAACAAAATAGTGCACATTTCTGAACACCTACTCAACTTTAGAGTACATATAAAATTAAAAGTCACATTTTTTTTATATTTAAGTAGGTTACTAAGATTTATTGACTTACTTGTATCTGTGGTACTCTGAGCTTGCCAGCAGGGAAAAGAATGTAACGGTCTGGTAGCAAGGATGACAGGTTCAGCCTCTGGCTGGGCTACTCACTGCCTTCGTGACCTCAGACAAGGTATCCTACTGTCCTACAGAATGGTGCCATGAGATTTTCAGAGACAATAGGCAACAAATCCATCATGTTAGAGAGAAGAAAGATGAAGCAAGGCTAGCTTCTAACATGAAAATACTTTTTCCCCACTTTTCTCTGTAAATTCCTATCATCAGCTCTTGGAATCACATACATAGAACAGCTCAGGCTCTGCAAAGTGCATGTCTTTAGTCCATAAGCACATTAACAAGCGTTTTGTCTGAGTATCTTTACTATAGTCCATTTCTGTGATGCTTAGAAAGATAAACCATTCCAAAAGTTTTCTGGAGAGTGGCAAATGCTCTTGGATGAGTACAGCGGTATTTAGAGCACCACAGTCATCCTGTCAGTTTTGAAACCTGTGTAGTTATTTACAACATCTTTCCAGCCCACCTCCAAGTTCCAAACTTTAAATCTCTGGTTACTGCAGAGATCTGCAAACAGTGAGACGTCTCATGTATCACACTAATACATTTGGCACAGCAGCAGGAGACACTATAATTGCTTCGGCAAAATTGCTTAATTTATGTGTCTACATCACCAAAGAATTTGCAATTATTTTTAGATATTTGATGGTTAGTCTTTTAAAATATATTTATAGAGCTAACATTTTGTGCAGCTCAGAAACTGTAAACCATACAGTCTGTTCGTTATTGTTTTGTATGTTACACATCACTGACGCTACAATGTCTCTAATGGAAAGGAATCCGGATAGTTTTATTGCTGTGGGAATTTTAACAGGATTTGCAGACCACACAGGTACTGTTCTCCAACTCTATAAAGGGTCAACATGAGCTATTGCATTTGTAGTGGCCGATTAGGATGAGATAGAAATTACAAATCACATATACAAGTCAAAAAATGCACTCCAACCTTCTCAGATGATACTCATCAGACAAGACACTGTGCTACAATCTCCTTCTATTTAATACATAATCTTAATATCTCCATGCTCAGAATAATTAGGAGATATTCTCTACATTTCTGTCTCTTTTTAAGTGAAGAACATTAAACATTTTGACAGCTTCACTGTACCTCCCTGTGCATATTTTCCTTTGGCAGGGCAAATTGAAAGTAAATATCATCAGTAGAGCATTCATATAAACTCACAAAATAGCTCTTAGCTAAGAACTTGGCTGAATAGGAAAGTTTCACCAACAGTAACAATTTTACTCACAGCTGAACAACTCCTGCTACGAGTGGAGATTTTTTTTAATTATAGTTTGAAGCCTCTTTCAAGAAATTAAAAAGGATAATTCTCTTTAAACCCAGAATAAGCCTCAACAGCTTGCAGCGGGCTGGGGAAGGGAGAGGCTGCAGAAAGTTGTTTTGGGAAGTAAGAAGAAAGGTGTGCCATTGATGCTTTAAAATAAATTGTCATTGTGGTTAAAAAAGATGCATTTGAAAGCTCATTTCTGGATGCCTACTGGCAAATTGCAGTAGTGAAATTCTGTAGGAAAATATCACTATTTAGAGCCAACAGCCTTAGACATCTTTTTCCATCAGCTGACAATCAGTAAGAATGCACTGGGCCCAGGTGATTACTGCTGTCTTAAAGATGAAACCAAAGATGGCCTAGCATGCTACATCAAGTAAAAAGACTCTCTTGGAGAAGCTGATACTTGCATCTAACATAAAATATGTGACTCTTGAAACCCTATGCAACTGATGCAGGAAAAAAAGAAGTAACTATAAATTACAAGGTAAGCCAGTCGAAAATCCAATCTGGAAATCAAATAATGTATTTGTAAAGAAAATACAGAAATTGCCAAGAGTTAACTTTTTTAAAGAAGCTGAAAAGTTACAATCATCACAAAAGTTCATTTACAATTACTGATTTTTTCCAACATGTCCTGACACATCTAACACACTTTGTATGAAATGGAAAACTGTAGAAAGCTATTCTGTTGCTATGCACAAAATAGACCCTTAACTTCCCTTCATACGCCTTCCTGCACAATCACCTGAGCTTCCTAGTCAGATTATCTCTAAAGCACTTGACTCTCAAGGCTCAACAACTACCTAAAATATCAACAGAAACTTAAAACTGCTCATGAATTGAATTGAGCAACGATTTTATTTTATCTTTAAATGAAATTAAAAGCTACATGACTGCAAAAGAGCAGAGCATCCAACTTCAAGTGTAGTCACTTTCCCTTTAGGGCATTTCTAAGGAATTGAACTGTTCTGAAGACATTTATTAAAAATGCAAGTACAATAAAGGGAACAATTCCAGAATAATTGCCGTTACCTTTTTAAAGCTGTAATCAGTTAAGAGGCAGTAAAGATATTTAGCCAGCCTCACTCAGAAATCAACACAAAATTCAAAATATAATGAGCAGCACTAAATTGTCAGTTGTATTTAGCACATCATTTACTTGATAACAATACCGAGAACAGTGATTAAAAATACACACAGGGAGTGCAGGAATGAGTCTCGCGCCACCCCCACGTCTCAAAACCCATTTTTTCTGCTGCAAAGAGAGCAGCTCTGCATTGCACTGCGGGCAAGAGGAGAGCTCCAAAACTGAGACAGCCGTTAAAAGAGAGAATGACTTCAAGTGCTGGGGAGCCCTCCAGTGGGACAGAGGTATTATAGCGATTTCTGCACTGCCTCCTGCTCCAACTCAGAGAAAAGTACATTGATGTTTGCTGTGCAGATGAACTCCCTGGCGAGCCAATCTCATCTAGAACAATAAACACATTGCTTCAAATCACACTGGGAATTGTCCAGCACATGTCTAAACCAGCATCGAGAAAAATTAAGCAAAAACATCCGTTTACTTAATTTAAAGCTATGAGCCCGTCCATGAGGAACACAAGTGCTTCTGTTAGAACACGTCTTTAACTTGATTTTCACAAACACAAGTCCCTGGATCTACCACAGGGTCAATAAAATCATTGTGTGACCTGCTGCAGAGTTAGGCCAGAACCCTCCCCCTCTCTGCTGAAGGATGGAGATCCAGCTGTACAGGAGTTTTTAAAATAAATACATTCAAGGCAGCTGAAGGCACATTGCACACCTGTATAACTACCGAAGTTTCAAAGAGCAGACAGATATCTCTCCTCTGCATCATCTGCTAGTCCTCGCCTCATTTCTCAGTTACTCCTGCTGCATTTCTCAGTGAAGGCCATAAACAGTAATGACCCAGAACAGCGTCACAGAAGATAAAAATTTTGTTGAAAGTGCCTGTGGATTAATGCCAACATTGATCAGCATTGATCAAAGCACGGATCAGTTGCTATCCCTTCTTGTTTCAGACCGCTAAGTTGAGGTCCTAAGCTGCAATAAGGATCTCCAGCAAAAAGGGAGCTCTCCACAAGAGATACCAAGAGGCTGCAGCAGTCAGCTGGCATTACCAGGTAAATTGACAGTGTTCACAGCCAAAGGGAACAGAGCTCCTATGAGTATATTTCACTACAAAGCAAATTTGATGCTTATGGATGCTCAATCTGCTCCTACTCTAATTGTGCTTCGTATCGACTTGGGGTGAGAGGGCTGTGTCTAAATATTCAAGGACAAACTAGGTCAAAGAAATATAATTTGAGATTATTTGCTCTTTATATTATATGCTCTTAGCATGCTATTTTCCATGACGTAGGTGGGGGGGGTTTTGTGCTCCATGTAATTCCACAGATTTCAGTTTGATCTCCAAGATCTTTACTCACTTGGAATATAAACCCTTTCACTAGTATACATCACATAACTTTTAACCCTCATGCAGACAATTCAATGTAAATTACAAGTATATTCAAGTGGCAGCGGAAGTAAGCATATGCTGTTGAAGTTTAAATTGAACAGTTTACAAAGTAGAAAAGAGTACAAAAATTACTCCTGAATGCTGTATTTCTAAAATGCACAAATTATGAAGAAACTAAGCCTGTCTCAATCATTTGCAATTTTTGTAAAGTAGTGAAAGTGCTGTTAAATTCTAAGAGCAAAAAGTGGCAGAACATTGGCATTTCAAAAAGCAGGCAAAGACTAATTGCTAAGAAGTCAAAGGAAAAATATGGGTTTATTCTGCACTTTCATTCTCTTCCATTCAGCAAGAACTAGAGCTGATTGTATTAAAAGATTTCATTAAGCCTTGAATTTTCAAAGGTTGAAAGGAGCTCTTCAGTGTTTACACCCTCACAATACAGGAAAAAAAAACCCTGAAAAAATAGTGTAATCAATGTAATTACAGAGGAAGAAAAAAGTAATTTTCTTTCACTGATGTCAAACAAAATCTACCTTGTGCAAAATGAATGGTTTCATCATATGCTGTTTTAACACTGAATGAATTTACTAATATTAAACTAGAGTACATTAAAAAAAAAAAGAAATCTCTTCCAAACTAAACCAAATCCAAAGGAAATTTTTAAAAATGAAATTTGTAGGAGAAAAAAATGTCATTATTCACTGTACAATGTGAACTTATATTCTCATCACATACATGCTACAAAACTCCTGCCCATAGCTTTAATTTACAGAATAATTAACAGCTATTAATGGATGGTTGTGCTGCATAGCTTCCCATTGTTCATCTAATAGAAGAGCAGACTCTAACACTTCTAGTCTCTTTTAACAGAGGATTACTTAATAGAAGAATATTTAAAACAGAAATCAAATAAAAGAGTATTTGAAGAGTGGAAGAGTGTTTAAAAGAGGAGTATTTAATATAAGAGTATTTTTAAAAGAAAATAAAAGAAATTATGTGTTATTTAAAGGAGAGATACAAACACAGCAACTAGTTAATTTTTAAACTGTCCTCACAATTAGAAGTGTGTGATTAGTCTTGAAAAGTGACTTCCCTGTTTGAGGAAGCAAGAACTAGGGCAGCCTTGTTCTGCTATCAGATTCAGCAGGAACTGAGCATGCATAGACATGTAGACTCTGTAGCCCTGGAGCAAAAAACATTATTGAACTGTGGATGAAATATCAAAAATGTTTAACTTCATTAAGCTACTGAACACACTTGTCATGTGTAAAGATCAATGAAGGTATATGCCATAGACTGGTTTGGTCCTTTAAGGACCAACAAGGCATTTCAACATCTTTCCTTCCTAAATTCAGCAGCATCTGGTGAAATCATGTTGTCACATCTTTCTGATCAAGACCTTGGCTTTAGCTGCTGAGGAGCATGTACATGGAAATGTCTTGCCCTTACAAAATGTAAGTACCAGAGGAAGGAGTTTACCACTCAATCAAGGTTCAGACCCTCTGCCTGATGCAAACAGGAAACAATCCATACTGAAACATTTATTGCACTATGTGGTGGAAACATAGGCCTGATTCGGGTAGGTATTTAATCTCTATTTACATGAAAGTAAGCATTAAGGTATGAACTTGCTTTGAAAAAAAATGTTTCCAGAAGCTGATTTTATTTATCTAAAACCTGTAATTATTTTGGCTAATAGAACAGTTTTGCTAGATTTCGTATCATAGAATCACAGAATGGTAGGGTTGGAAGGAACCTTTAGAAATCATCTAGTCCAGCCCCCCTGTAAAAGCAGGTTCACCTAGAACAGGTCGCAAAGGAACATGTCCAGGCGGGTCTTGAAGACCTCCAAGGAAGGAGTCTCCACATCCTCCCTGGGCAGCCTGTGCCAGGGCTCCCTCACCCTCACAGTGAAATAGTTTTCTCTTATNCAGGACTCCAGATGAGGCCTCACCAGGGCAGACTAGAGAGGGAGAAGAACCTCCCTTGACCTGCCGGCCACACTCTTCTTGATGCATCCCAGGATGCCAATAGCTTTCTTGGCCACAAGGGCACATTGCTGGCTCATGGTTAGCTTATTATCAATCAGGACTCCCAGGTCTCTCTCTGCAGAGCTGCTCTCCATCAGTTTGACCCCCAGCCTGTACTGGTGCATGGGGTTGTTCCTTCCCAGATGCAGGACTCTGCATTTGTCGAACAAAAGTTTGCAGCATCATTTTTTAAATGTTTTTCAGACAGCAGAGAGAGCATTAATTTTGCTTGTTCTTTAATATCTTTATATTTTAAACATAATAAAGTATGCCATAAAACCCACAATGAACAGTGAGGATGGCAGTCATCTGAAAAAGCACAACTTTCTCCATGAGGAAATCTGCTCAGAATTTTAAGTAGGAGCTGATCTTCTCACAGACTTAACAGGTACATAATATTCTGTCTTCATCAATTTATTAATAAATTGCAGTCCTGTTAGGATGAGGCAGATGAACTGCTCTCTGAAAGTGCTTTAAGGTAGATGATTCCTAGTCCTGAATACACCAAGTTTCTAACTTTTATTTGCTATACACAGTAATACAGTATATGCTACAGTGATTCTGATAACACTTTAATTCCAGATCAGGGTCAGGCAGGAGCAGGAGAGAGGCTGCAGGGAATCGAGTTCTGGGAGTGCATGAGGCCATGATTAGGGTATAACTCATGTGGAAAGAGCTCGGAGTTGATCTGTACTCTTATTTTATTCATGGCCTGATCTGACCCTCAACAGAATAATTTGGTCAAAAAGTTCACTTGGAGTCCTCTCATTTCAAAATCAGCAACAAAACAAGAAAGAAATGCATAACCTGAGGGATAGTCAGTTAGTTAAACTGCTTTTGCTATATTCACTTCAGTGGGGTGATGCCAATTTACACCAGCTGAGGATCTGCCCTGACATGTTTCATTTACTCCCGAAGTCCTTTGAAAATATACAAAGTTCACCTGGAAATTTTCCCAAAATTTTTGAAGTGAGACATCCCTACCTACTTCTGAACATCTCTTTGAATCAGAATGGGAATAATACACTTTCTCCACACGGAAAGAGATCAATTCAAAGATTTCAGTGAACAAAGTAATGATTCCATCTCCTGTGATATCTCATAAATAAATATAAACAGCAAAATCAGTTGCCAGCTATTCCAAAGGAAACTACCATCCTTACTAACAATATGGCAATATGCTTAATTAAAGACTAGAAAGCAGATGAAACCTCAGGTTCATCGCAGGTTTTCAACCCAGTGATCACAAACACATTTACATCCCAGGAGACAAAGAAAGTAATCAAAAGACAGCAAGCCACACATCAAGAAAAACTTTTATAAGACAAACAGTGACATTTTCCAAACAAAATCAGCTTAAAAATAGTAAGAAATTATTCTACTAGCACATACATAGAAAGGATATTTTCCTATTTAAAGGGCAAGGAGGCAAGAAGAAAAAAATGATAATAAAACAGTAAGTTAGAAACTTATGCTCAGTCTCAGTGAGACTGACAAATAGAATTCTATTTTGTAAAAATATTTCCTAAGTAAATATAAATTTTCAGAAAAAAAGATAAATTATCTCAAACCTAGAGATAATGACTAATTTAGACAAATTGGCATACTGAAAAGCTCTCTGCTGAAACAAAATACACTTTTGCAGTTTTTACCATCTGTGGTGAATGTCATTTTACTGCTTAAATAACATCCCCTGTAAAAAGAATACCAGAGGCAGACAAAAAAAAATACAGACTCAGACTTCTTTAAACTGCAAAAAGATTCTGAAGAGAGGTAAGAAAAGTCACACACTGCTCCATACCCTTTTGCAATTCCCCTGGATATAGATTAGAAGGACCTCTTGAATCAAGGGCAGTGCCTCCTAATGGATTCAATCAAGCTATTTCACCTTCAGTAAATGCATCCAAATCCTACGCCCTTCTGAAGGTTTGTAACCTTTTAGTTTCTAACCTATCTTTACCCATGGTAGAATGAATACAGCTGGCTTCTCTTCTGACATTCTCTTTTAACTCTCGTTTCCTAGCATTTACCCTGGATATGTTTCTACTGTGCAATCATACCCTCTCTTGCTAGATTAAACAAGCCTGTTTAACTCATTCTGGAGAGACTAGCCTTCCATTTCCTGATCATCCTAGTACCACTTTCCTGCAACTCTTGCATTTTGAAATCATTTGAAGTCAAGGGTTTTATATCAATCTGTAGCAGAAAGAAATAGGAGATGGTGTATGGGACAGACTTAATGCTACCTGTGTGTCCTAGACTATATTTGTTGCTTATAAGGAGGGAAGTAACACTGGGTTAATAACTTGGTCTCCCAAGTCTCATTGCTTTCCTTCGTTTCCTCTCAAACTGTTTCACTATTAATTGCAAAGAGCAAATCATAATAAAATGGGAATGCAGAAACTTGTCTGCCAAAAAAACTCTCCTGTACCTCAAGGACATTTAGCCATTAGCAAATGACTCACATAAAACTAAAAATAAATGCATGGACTCAGCTTACAAGATTTTCTTTCTACAGCTTCTCCACACTGCCAAACCACAAAAACCAGACAAGGGCAATAGAGCCCAGGGTGCTCTGTTTCCTCTTCCCAAAGGCTGTAATTGCTTATACATTAGTTTATGCTTCAAGAAGCTCCAGTGTGGAGTGATAAACTCATTATTACATTATTTCTGACTAGTTTATTTGTTTTTCCAATTATTCTTAGATTTAAAGGGAAATTATATCACTACATATAATTTTATGTAATAACAATCTGATTGTATAATTGTATAGTATAACTGATACCTGAAGGCTTATCATTTTATATGTGGAAACAGATATGTGAAATTGCCTCAAATGTCACAGTCAAAGTCTCAAGTCTCCTTATTTTTCTTGTATTTTAGAAGGCTGAAGTAAATTTTGTAGAAAATGACAAAAAAATACCTTAATCAGCCCTGTTGCTAGCTTGGGTTCCACTGCTAGATGAACATTTACCACGTGAGAAAGGAAATTTCAAAGCGGAATCAAAACACAGCAAGAAGACTTCACTAAAATTTGTATTATTTTCACAGATTGAAGGACTCAGTTTTTAACTAGTTTCAGGATGAATCTTTTCTATTTGTTCGTAGGAATGTGTGACAGGACAGCCTACATTCTTCCAGCTGAATAGATTACCATCTTGGTCAATTCCCTTCTCACACAGTTGTAAAAAAACATATGACGCAGGACAAAAACACTACTTTGCACATTAGTGGCAATGATTAAGGAAACAGGGTCCACTTTTATCACCTCAGATGGTTTTATTATGCACCAGGTAACAGTCCTAGACTTAAGAAAATGTTGCATATTTTTCCAGTTAAGTAATTTGCTGACTGAAATAGTGGTAGGATAGCTGGAGAAGGATGCCTCTCAGTCAGCACCAGCATCTTGACTGTTTCTTGGTATTTCAGAATCGTATACTAATTTAAGTTGAAAGGAACCACAGGAGGGCAATCTGGTCTGAGCAGACAACAGGAGAAGTTTTACCATTAGATAAAGTAACTCAGAGTCTTATCCAGCTGAATGCAGAGTACTTTCAAGCACCCTCCACAACTTCTTGAGGCAACCTGTGCCAGTATGTGATTGTTTTTGCTACAATTTTTTTCCTATATTTAAATTAAGGATTTTCTCTGAGGCAGCTTGTATTCATTGCCTCCCATACTTTACCAGTGTACTACTTAAAGGAGACTGGCTCTGTCTTTATAGCAGGAAAAAATTCTTTCTCCCATCAGATAGCTGAAGACATCCTTTTATGCACAGGAAACAGGCAGATTTTAACAACTATTTTAACAGTTATTTTAACAGAATACTGAAAGATACTGTTAGACAAGAACTGGAAGAGGTTCAACCCACGAATAAAAGCATGTGTTGACGATTGCTAGGTTAACATCAGTAAGATCAGCCTTCTCAAGAATGGGAAAATATTTTGTTGAGATAGGAAGTTCTACAAAATGTGTTTTATAAATGAGTTTTCTGGTTTTGTCCTGTTATCTTGCTCTCTGTCAACTCTAAAATGATATTTCCACCATATGAGAAGAGGCAAACAATGAAAAAAAAATATTTAAATTATTCAGTGGACTTTGGCATCCACATTATTGAGATAAAACTCATATTCTTCTTTCAGACAAGCCTTAACGAGTTGCAAATTTTTCCCCTGAAGGAACTGTGATTGGATATTGATTTAGAAAAGGTAAAGCAATATGATGAAAAACCAAACTACAACAGAATCAAATTACAACAGTGTGGAATCTCTAGGTATGATGAAATGTAACCATCCTATGTATGCTACTCAGCATGGGAATAAAACAAAAATGCACAGTTCTTTATCTTAGAGGAAGCAAAGCACAGATAGAAAAGTAACTATGCACTGCAGAGCAGGTAAAAGCCATCCCTTAAAGTGAGCTACCTGAGCTCTTTCTCAGGCTCCAGATGGATTTTATGAAACCTTCTATTTCATTCTTCATTTTTCTCTCTCAACTGATGCAGGAAAAACTTATTTTTTTATTCTTTTCAGAACAAGCATTGCTCTAGAGCTTCCACTGTACAAAGAGTAACGAGATTCAATATGTGTTGTGTGGGTGGCTGGAACATCACCTCTGTATCTATATTTACAGATGGTTAAATGCACAGGGACTGTAAATCAGAAAGTACCTTTAAATTATGGTGGTAATTTGGTTTAAAGGAATTAGATAAACTGAGCTGACGTGACATAGGTAAATCTAAAAGAGTTTAACTTCATTTTCCTATTTGATTTCAGTTTACTTGTCTCTTTAATTTCCCCCTATCCCTCAGAACACCTCAGTATTTCAGTAGTCATGAGGTTTTATGCCATATTGTCCCCAGCCCAAACAACATCCCAGAGCTAACTCTGCCTTACTAGAACCTGACCCCATCTTAGTCCTTCAAAGCTCACAGAATACAACTTTTCACATTGTGGTATCTCTAAACTTAATCCCAACCCTGTTGCGCTATTAAACTGGTTCCTGTCTATCCCAGGTATATTCAGAGGTCACGTGTCCCCTGATCCTAGCATTCTCTATAGACCAAACTTCCAGGGCCACCATGATGTCAGGAGGGACTGAGTGCCTCACAGTTGGAATAGTCTTTGCTCACTCTTCATGTAATTGTTACATTTCCCTCTTTTTTCATCATACAGAGAAGGCTCATGCCTTCACCTGTTTTTTTTTAAAGTATATATATCCATCTATCTTTTTCCGAAGTTGAAAGCTGTGTACATTTGTAAACATATGTACAAAGATGGAGCCTATGCAGCTGTGGAGAAAACAGGTCTGGGGACTGATCCATAGCTCTGAAGTCCAATAGCACTGACCGTCTCACACTTACCAGTGGTTGTGGAAGAGAGGATCCATCCACTCCTTTCTTTCTCAAACCCATTCCTCCTGTTATTGTTCCCATCACAAAACCTTTTTCTAAGGAACTTGCTAGGTTTCCTCCTACAAACTTTTCTTTATGTTTTATACGTTTACTTCTGTTACCCACCTTCCTATGTTCACAGTCCTGTGTTGTTTTTCAAATGGATTCTCTTCACCTGCCCTAATCAGAGCTGATTTACTGAGCTTTAAATGGTTCACACGTCTCCTTGATTCCTTTGTTGACCCTTTCTCTTTATCTCACTAGGTCTCCTTGTCCCATCATTACTCCTTCAGTGCATACAGAGGAGTCAGGATCCATTTTCCTTCTCCCTATACCTGTATGGTTATAACTACCTTAAATAATTCTTCATCATCAGACTGAATTATCTCACTAGTCACTCTTCTCCCAGATTATTTATGGTTATGTTAAACAGTATAGATCTATTTGATAACACCTTATCAGTGACATTCCTCCTTTTAGAAAATCAATTCTTCACTTTGTAATCTTTCAACTTCTCTCTAAATGTAACTTCCATTTCATCTGATAACAGCTTAGTTTCTTGAAAGGGCTTTCAGTTAACAACCAGGTCAAAAGTTTGTTTTAACTCCGTGTACACTTTGTAACAGGATTATTTTTATTTATGTATTTGTTGATTTTTTTTCAGAGTTACGGGCTTTGATGATACACTAATGTAAAAGAGAAGAATCAGTTTGGATTTTGTAGAGGGATGTTAAAGCTCGCAGAAAGAAATAAGACAAGGGGAAGAGTATGAAGAGAGATTTGTAGTCAAAGTTTTGAAGATAACCAATGGATAATGCAAGATCTGCTGTCATAGAGATCCAGACATGGTTGATCCTGAGGAGGTGGGAATCCTAGATCAGTATTCAGTTAAGGTTCTCTGGGTCATGAAATAAGAGTCTGGAAAACTAACTTTAATGTTGATTGTTTGTTGTAGTATCCAACATTGTCTATAGAAGCAGTATAAGGGTCAGAGCTGGCAACAAGTAAAGATTTGTGCGTTTTTTTCAGGCAGATCATGTTTGCTGCATTATGGCTTTAACTCTAGCTTTAAGCTAGAGCTAAGTATTGTGGGTTTGTGTGGACAGATTTTGGTAGGAGGGGGCTACAAAGGTGCTTTCCTTAAATAAAGAAGCTCATAGGTCCAGTGCCAGTTGGCTCCAAGATGGACCCACAGCTGACTCAGGCTGAGCCAATTAGTAATGGAGGCAATACCTCTATGATTAACATATTTGAGAAGGGGAAGAAGTCGCTGTGCAGTTGATAAACTGCAGCAGCAGCAGAAGAGAGTGAGAATGCAAGACACCAAGGTCAGTGGAGAAGGAGAGGGAGGAGGTGCCCAGGCCCTGGAAAAGAGATTCCCCTGTGACCTGTGGAGGTGATCATGGGGAGGCAGCTGTCCCTCTGTAGTCCATGGGAGAGCAGAGACCCACTCACAGCCTGTAGAGGACCCCACACCAGAGCAGGTGGATGCCTGAACAAGGTTGTGACTCTTTGGGAAGCTCACCCTAGAGCAAGTTCCTGGCAGGACCTGGGAGTCTGTGCGGAGAGAAGCACACACCAGACCAGATTTGCTGTCAGGACTTGTGACTCTGTGGAGGACCCATCCTGGGGCAGTTTGATCCTGAAGGACTGTTGAATGACTCCATGACTCACATTGGGGCAGTTTGTAAAGAACTGTATCCCATGGAAAAGACCTATGCTGGAAATGTTTGTGAAGGATTATTTTCTGTGGGAGTGACCCCACACTGTAGTAGTGGAAAGTGTGAAAGGATTCCCCAAGAGGCAGCAGTAGCAAAGAGCATCTGTGATGAACTGACCGTAACCCCCATTCCATGTGCCCCTGCGCCACAGATGAGGAACAGTTAGGAACTGAAAGAAGGAAGTGTTGGGGGGAAGTGCTTTAATGGTCAGTTTTTATTTCTCATTTCCTTACTCCTTTTTTGATTCTTTGGTAATAAATCAAACCATTTCTCCTCAAGTTGAGCCTGTTTTTCCCGTGACAGTAACTATTGAGGGATCTCCCTGTCCTTATCTCGACTCACAAGCCCTTTGATATATTTTTCTCTCTCCCTTGTCCAGTTTAGGAATGGGGAGTGATAGAACAACTTGATAGGCACATGGCACATAGACAAGGGTTAAACCACTACAGGCAGAAACTCAGTAATGGTTTGGGAGAGGAGGAACTGGAGATCTGTTGTTTGCTTGTGGGATATACACATCAGAGAATAGAGAAGACTCAAATGGCATAGTCATAATTTTTGCCTTAATCCTAGCCAAGAAAACCATGAGATTGTTAATCTGTGAGGTTAAGGCTTTATAAGACTGGAAGAGAAGAATTGTATTTCCTAGTGAACCATCCACAGCACAGAGAGCTATGATGATTTACAGCACCAACAGGGACAAATAACTCTGGGACAGATTTGTCTGTCTGGTTTGGTAGTTGTACTCAAGGAACAGTTAGGAACCTGATGCAACCTTCAAGGATAAGCCACATAGAAAGAGGATAACATAAATACTTTACTCAAGATTCATCTTGGAGCTGCAGAGTAAAATATTCAGATTATGGTCAGGATTGTGACTAGGATTTGTGTCTGGAAAGCTAAACTTCCTGCACATAATTAATCTGGGCCAAGGTGCAGTCAGGAGTCTGTATAATGAGAGAGGTTTTCTAGCCAGAAATCTAGCCAGAATTAAGTAAAACTAGGATTAGTAATTGGGCCACTGGGATAAAAAAAACAGTTAGGTCCTCCAAGACCAACATGGCTAAAGGTTCAGCTGAAGGAAGATGAGGAGGAGAGACCAAATGGCTAGGTGTTTTATGGAATAGTACAGACTTTATAGCTGAAAGCTGAGATGTGCCTCTCCTACCTCAGGAGTCAATAGACCCTACTGTTAAACGCTGGAGTCAAGATTAAGTGTGCACTTAAACTTCAAGACTTTTAGAATTCTGTGGTATTTCTCAGCAAATTTCACAAGGGTCAGGATGAACTTGAGAACGGTATATTGCTGTGCTCTTTCAAACCCAACTTAGGTAACTCCCAATTTCCAGCCTACATGTATTCATAGGCAATTTATATTAATTTGCTGCTGCATTCAGTTAATGATCCGGTGATACAGGAATCACTATGCCCATATACAAATTATTAGGCAATTAAAATCAGCTTCTGCACAAATAAGTCTGTTGAACTCTCTTGAAAACAGATGGATGGTCTGCGTGGGTCTTACAGCCTGGGAAAGCTATTTTGTGACTGAGCCACTGAGCTCTGCACAAGAACACTGCTCTGGTCACTGTCAAAGGTTGTGGGCAAGAGCTCATATCCAGCAGCAGATTCTGCCTTGCTCTCTCTGATCATCCTTATCCCATAGGTAACAAAGCACAAATATTAAAAGGAGCAGATTTTGTCGAGCCAGGCAAAGCATATTGAACTACCCTTCACTTCAGATGAACAGCAAAGGGAAAAGATATACACAGTTATTGAATTTGAACCGTTTCCTAGCCCAAA
The DNA here is from genome assembly GCA_013401255.1 of Urocolius indicus. Lineage (NCBI taxonomy): Eukaryota > Metazoa > Chordata > Aves > Coliiformes > Coliidae > Urocolius > Urocolius indicus. The sequence goes on from WBNH01012535.1 coordinate 330,648, forward strand.
AGCTTTTCCTATGCCAAAAGCAATACCTTAGGCATTAGACAGCTAAGTGGATCTTTCTTTAAAAAAAAAAAAAACAACAAACAAACAAACCCCAGAAAAAACTCTTCTTCAATTCTTCTAAATTCCAACACATGCAGAAAAAAACATGAGCACCTGCAAGCAGCAGTTTCTGAGACAGTTCATTGAGAATAAAGTCCTCTCTGAGAAATGAAATGCAGAATAAAGACCAGAATGGTTGGAAGATTAATACAGGAGTCTTTGCCCAAAAACAAAAGATTGAACTTGAGTCTGTACATGAGACTGACTCCTTGTTGAAAATTCTTTTTCCTAAAAGGAGGATTTAAACTTCTAAAATAAGTATTTACTCAGCTATATTCTCTCCAATATCTATTATCAATTGTACCTATTTAGATTATGAAGCAATTCCAGATATTTTCCTGGATTTTTAAAGGGCCATGTACCTCCCCTCAAATGGAACTGAAGCATACACTTCTATTTCTGGACAAGCAACGTTGCTTAACTTGGCAGTACTTAATTATACCACAACATATAAGTAGGATACGCAGCTCAGCAGATCAAGATTTTTACCTCATGGTTTCATTACAAGCTGACAACAGTAGTTCTACACTTTCAGGTTCACTGCTGTCAATAACCCCTAAGTGTTAACATCCTGATGTGCTGGACCCACCTTTCAAAAAGGGTTTTGTTGAAAAGAAACATAATCCACAAGTGAGTTTGGACTTCATCATCTGTCACTTTTGACAGAGTCAAAATAATTCTGTATGTCCAAAAAAATTTCAATTTGCATACAGATGCCTATGCACTAATTGCCTGTCCCGATGCCTCTCAGCCTGCCTCAGGCCTACATCCACAGCTACAAGCTGTTGCACTTACAGTGCCCTAAGATTAAGCTCTTTCATGAAGAAACACCTGCCTGGAGTTCATCATCTGTAGAGACTAAATTCCTTTTGCTACACTGGGCCACATCACCTTGCAGACTCAAAAAAAGCATGGTCAGGTTGCTTCTGGGATAGCTTCTAAACTTGTGGTTCTTCTTACCAAAGGTAAGCAAATTATGGATTCTTCTGCCAGTGAATTTTGCCGTTTCTGATGAGATCCCTCTGAACTTGCTTCCATCAGCCACATGGGAAAGAAATCTTTCTGTTTTGTTGTAGGAAAAAAAGCAGACGAGAAGGTCTCAATGTGCAAATTCCCTTTTCTAGAAGGAAAATGCCTTATGAGTGTGGAGTCTTCTGGCAATCTGCTGCCTAGGTACAATTTCAGATTAATTTCTACCTGTACTGCTGCCATCTCTAGGCCCAGAATCTAGTCTAACTGGATCTCCATTTCCAAACTCCCATTGGAAAAGTTCAGAAGAATTTTCTAGGGTCACTTGTTTTGCAACCTCTTGAGAAAAGTGTTTCAGCCATAGGGTTCAGGAACTTTATCTCCTTAGCCACTCTTATAAAGCTGAAATCTGAGACAACTATATCCTCTGCATTGTCATTTTCAGTCTTCACAAAGGCTTCTTGAGCGTTTTGTGCTTCTTGTTAGTTAATGACAGATGCAGAACCAATTGCAGGGCTAGTTATAGATATCATACCAGGAAGATCTTAAGTTATCCACAGTTTAGAACACTCTCCCATCTACTGCAGGTTCCTGTGCCCTTGCACCCACTTGAGATCTCTCCCAGGAGTTATACAGGACAAGAACTGATGCTATATTTGGTATATATGGCCAATAACTGTTACTATTGCTGTCACCAGACCCTCATTTTTCACTACTCTGGCCATTTTGATTGCATTTTACTCTGCATAAACTGGTTCTATTTCCTATTTACTGTTAGCCATCTCATGAAAAAAAAATTCCAAGTTGTTTTTTTTCACCTTTTTGTTTGGATGGAATAAACAATAAGAAAAAGACATTTATATCAATTTCATCTTAAGAGAAAGTAACTGTAGTTTTTAAAAAACAAACAAACAAAAAAAAAAAAACCAAAAAAAAAACCNTTGGTTTGTGGTTATTATTCTTGTATTATTCTTATATTCTTGTATTTATATAAATATATCAATATATAAATACAAACATAAAATATAAATATGCTGACGAGATTGCCCTGAGTCTTGTTGAAATTGTCCAGCCTGGAGAAGACAAAGAAGAGCAGATTGTCTTGATCAGCAGTCAATCTCAAATGCTTCTGAATTAATTGGAGACATTCCATGTTAGCTCAGGAGTGGATGGACCTGGAACCGGAATGCATGATCATGCAATTCTACTTCCAGGCATGATATCATAGTCTCCTTCTATGGAGAACTGCCAGTACCTAGAGAGCTCTTGATGATCTTGCTCTGGGAAGAATTTCCAAGATAATGGCTTTCTGGAATTTCCCTTTTGTTCCTGGGAGAAGCAGCCCTATGCCACTTTCCTGACTTCACCTGTGTCTGGCTTTTATTCTCTACTAGTACTGTCCCAAACAGAGTTTGCAAGTTAAGAGCCCTTTTTTCTTAGCACAGGTGACTCTGACAGACTGCATAAGAATTAGAGTAAGCTTTTTCGCATAANAGTCATATGACCTAACAGCTCTGCTCAAGCAGGGCCACCTAGAGCTGGTTGCCCAGAGCAACGTACAGGCAGCTCTTGAATATTTCCAAGGATGGAGACTCCACAACTTCCCTAGACAATCTGCATCAGTGCTCAATTACCTTCACTAGAAAAAAAAACATGTCCTGACATTTAGAGGGAGCCTCCTGTGTTTTGGTTTGTGGTTATTATTCTTGTATTATTCTTATATTCTTGTATTTATATAAATATATCAATATATAAATACAAACATAAAATATAAATATGCTGACGAGATTGCCCTGAGTCTTGTTGAAATTGTCCAGCCTGGAGAAGACAAAGAAGAGCAGATTGTCTTGATCAGCAGTCAATCTCAAATGCTTCTGAATTAATTGGAGACATTCCATGTTAGCTCAGGAGTGGATGGACCTGGAACCGGAATGCATGATCATGCAATTCTACTTCCAGGCATGATATCATAGTCTCCTTCTATGGAGAACTGCCAGTACCTAGAGAGCTCTGGATGATCTTGCTCTGGGAAGAATTTCCAAGATAATGGCTTTCTGGAATTTCCCTTTTGTTCCTGGGAGAAGCAGCCCTATGCCACTTTCCTGACTTCACCTGTGTCTGGCTTTTATTCTCTACTAGTACTGTCCCAAACAGAGTTTGCAAGTTAAGAGCCCTTTTTTCTTAGCACAGGTGACTCTGACAGACTGCATAAGAATTAGAGTAAGCTTTTTCGCATAAATATGGAGCTTGCACATAGCAAAAAGGGCCAAGGGGAGAGAGAGAAGAACAGAAGGTGGAAAGCAAGTAGGCTCAACATCAGCATCAGGGACCTTGACTGTAATTGCATCATTTCCTTGTTCTGGATGGCTTCTTTGTCACAGAAATCCTTTGGAATATGGCTCCTATCTCATGAAGTTCTTTGTACACTCATGTTCCTGTGTTTTATTTTGTCAAATCAGACTCTGAATGTATGAATACTGTGATCTCTGTGTGTGTTACATAGACAATTCGGATCTTAGCTTGTGCCATTGCCAGCTTCGACCTTAAAGAGGCCAAATGTCTAGGCATTATTTCGACTTCCACAATGTGTCATTTTCTTTTCACTTTGTGTACATAGGACCCTTAATCAAACACAAAAGTACTAAACATAACAATGCTGTATAAAACACTGTATAAATGCTGTATAAACACTGTATAAAAGCTCTATAAAACACTGTATAAATCCAAGTAGTTTCAAACTAGTATAGCTGCATAGAGAGAAAATGCAAAGCTACTCGAGTATTTTCATGCAAATGTATAAACTGTTTGATTTTTCCCTGCTGTATCTTGCCTTGTCATCTACCACAGAAGCAGCTACTCTGGGATAGGATATGGAGCAGCAAGTGAGGCATTAATGTGGAGGAGTACTACTGAGCTAAATCCCTCTCCTACCTTCCTGCAAGTCCTCTCCTGTTTTTGGGAAGACAGCACAGAATTTATTCCCATGAGCTTGCTGGCATTTTGAGCCACAGAGTGGAAGTAAGCATTAGTTGTGATGAGCATAATGCTGCCTGGGACAAAGGAAACAAAATCTTGTATGTCTGTGGTATACTAAGCAGTGGACCGATCACAATACATCTGTACATCTCTATTTTTCTATTCCGATCTATGAACTCTATATGTTGTGTTCCCCACACAAACAAGTATTGCCACGTGCAGATTTACACACCTGCTGGTTGTCTTGCTCCCAAGATTGTTGCGCTTCTAAAACGAAGCCAAACTCTTTGGCGGCAGAGAAGCCTGGTGAGAATGAGAGAAGCTGAACTTGGGGTCCACCTCATAGCAGTGGAGGTGCTATAGGCACTTGGCAGAACAGAAGACTATGCCTAGAGCTGACAAGTGTATGCTGCTAAAAGTCCTAATTAGACATCTGGAAATTCACAGCAATTTGTGACAGTCACATTAATACAATCAATTTAGCAAATTTAATCTCAGGATTATTCAGTTCCATTTGCATTACTTGGTTCTAACTCTAAAATTTATTAAATTGTCTCCCTTTGAATGCAGACAAAGAGAAAAAAAAAAAAGGCAAATGAAATAGAAGGTTAAGCTTTTCCGTGCAATATAAAACAAATTCTGAACAGAGAAACAATTTTTTTTTCAGATGAAAACAAGAGAGAAAATGACAAAAGTCATCCTTGGCTGTTGAACTTGATTTTATTTTATAAACCAATACAAAACCAGATGAATAGATTCCTTGTGCAATAAAAATGGAAATAGGATGGATATATTTCCTCCTTGCAAGTCATTTAACTAGAAACTTTTGCACTGTTTTATGAGTAAGCCCTTCTCTCCAAGGACAGAAAGAGAAGCAATGGAGAGAGATAGGCACAATTCTGTGTAACAGAAAACCAGCAAATTATCCAAACTGTATATTGTTCCTGGAAATAATACCACCAAAGAAAGACAAACATACTCTTGAATAAGAGATACTGCTCTATTAGCAGAAGAGACAGTGATCTTAAGTAAAGGAAGGACTGATAAAGCAACTATGAATTACACTGGGCTACACTTCTTTTACATCACAAGTAGAGTCAATGTTTTAAATGAAGGAAAATAACATGTTCTACGAAAACACATAATGACCATTTAAACTGACACCCTAAAGCAGTATTATGCATCTCAGCTAGACATATTGTCCATTATTGTCTGCAAATACAGTCTTGGCTTTCACAGTAAGGTACATCAATTTAAGATGTTAAACCATGCTGGAAATTCAATTATCCTCCACTGCTTCATCTTAGTTTTCAGGCTACAGCTTTCTTAACAACAGGCCCAGCAATATGAACATGGGAAGCAGGGAGCAGAAAATTCACACAGATCTCTTATAAGACCTGCCTCGTGGACATTCACCACGTCATTCTGTCCCACAACAGAAGCGGCCAGGGAATATATGGCCTGCAAATGTAACCAACCTGTGAGTTCCTATGGCAGGGCTGTACCAGCAGTAACAATCACAATATGCTTCTAGAGTTCCTGGCTGGATAGTCAATTGTAATTGTAAACCATACTCCTAGAGCTTCTTCTACCTGAAAATTCACAGAACTCTGTTTTAGAAGTTTAATCACTTCACTCGATCAATACCAGGTTATGATAAATTTACTTGTGAAAATCCAAAATTTTCTCCCCAAACTTACACATCCTATAATCACCTCCACGTAGATGCTTTGAGGATTGTTTCTTGTTGTCAGGAAAATCGAAAACTCTGACTTGCATGCTTAATTTTCCCTCCCTGGGAGGATGGAGGGAATGAAGGCCCTGAAGGCAGCCATGCAGTCATGCTCTGTAGCTCAGTGACTCCAGCTCATGTTTGCAAACAAATTGTTCAATTTGCTTACTAAATGCAGGTCTGCTTATTAATGACAACAAAGGATGCAAAATTTCCTTGAAAAATCAAAGTTTGAATTAGAAACCAATTAAAAAAGGCAACTGCTGTATTTTAAGCGATGCAGTGAGGACAACGCCTATGTTTAGATAAACCATAAATATACATTATAAGGATTTGGGAGGAGCGTTCTAATACAGCAAGACACAAGCCTACTAACATCACAGATGGAACTGTGAGCATCATTGGTTAAAATATAACACACTACAATTTAGCCAGCGTGGACAGAGGTGTAACACATGGCATCTTTTAATTAAGATGAATGTAGATGAAATCAGAAATACATACAGTTGGGGTTTTTTTCCATGTTTTTGTACCTTCTGTTTTAAAGAAGAGACTAAAAATCAAATGCTTCTACAGAAAGGTATTACAGAAATATAACATCTGAGGTAAAAAGGAAATTGCAGTTGGCACACATGTTCCTCTATTGTTATAAGTAGCATCTGTCTGAAATTATCTCTAATGAAGTAGCTGTATCCTTACATTTCTGCACAATCGGAAAAACTTTGATTTAGTAATTTTTCATTTAGAACTAGAAGGATTCAGTTTGAAAGATTGCCTGGATGTTTCTCAGAGTAATTACCAGACAATCACAAAACTCTGCTGAGAGGTGCTAAAAAAAAAGTAATCAACACAAGCACTTTGAACAACACACATCAGAGACAGAAGCTTAGAGATTCTTAATGTGAATATCACTGAAGAATTAAGATTCAGCTTTTACTGATTCTGGAAAGTCCATTAACTCCCCTTCCCCCAAAGATAGAAAAGCAAAGCATGCTATGTTGAGGAGTTTGAGGCAAAAACTATATATTTGGCTAAATGTAAATGTTTTCTGTCCAAATAAATGTAATTATCCCTTTCTTTTACCCCTGAAAATACAGGCTATCCCAAGCTCTCACATTAATATGATGCAGTTGTCCAGGGCAAAGTGATTTTTCTTGTTACATGCAGTTACATTCAATCACTCTATAGGAGTTTTAGGTCTGGATCCTTCAACAGGATCTGGGATTACAATAATTTGGTGGGTTATGAAATCTTCCAATGTAGTAAGGAGTCGTTAAGCATTTAAAAATGTAACACTGCTGAAGAAGCTTACAAATAATGAAACTTCAAACATGTGAGGAAAATAATTCCCGCAACGTGTAAAAGATTTGCTGTCAGCCTAATTCATCTGTTTCAGAGGTGTTAAATTTAACTTTCCAGCTCTTGAAAACCATACTTTTTGGAAGTAGTCAATGCATACACTAACACATGTTTATTCTTCTTATCTATTATTATTCAATTTCCCATGTGTCATGGGGGAGAAATAAAGGAATTGTATATGTTTAGATTAAGCACTTCCTAATCAAGTCTTTAAAACAAAATGATCGTACAGTGCTTCTCATTTGAAGAGTGCCTTTGAATAATATTTTGTAAGTAAAATACTAGAGAGAAAAAGATTTCTCTACTTTATAGGCTAATCAGTGAAACCTTTGTGCTGTGCTCTGTAAAAAGAGAAAGCTCATTTCAAATGTTTTATTAGAACATATATTTTAAAAGCCACAAAGGCAAGGAGGAGACACAGAAGGATGGTGCAGGAAATAGTTTGATCTTGGTTTGGGGGAGTTTTGGTTATTTGTTTGTTTTAGGGAGATAAAGTTATCTACTTGTGACTGTATCATAAAAATGTGAGCTTAGTGCCAGTCTAGCTCAACATATGAACTCTATGAGCTTCCTGTCATTCGACCTGAACTCTCTTCAACCAGGGACTAGAAGAGTCATTAAGATTTCCTTTCACAATCAAGCTCTACTTTTTACTATACAAATAAGAAAATCTCTAATTCGTGTTTCTGTACTGGACAGACCTAAAATTATGCTACTTTTAACAGATTTAAGCCTGAAATTCAGGGACATCAGGATGCAAAGAAATCGGAAACCCTTAGAAAAAGAGAAGCATTCTATAAACCATAGAGAATATCAGAATAACTGTAACAGAGAAACGGTGAAGCCAAAATTCAAAACAAAGATACCAAACAAGAGGAAAACCATTAAAACTGACACTAGAATCCAAACCAATTTAATGTTGTTTCTGAAGACAACAATTTTTATTCTCATGTGAGATGTGATTTCAACAATATATTCACAGTTTTTAGACTGGTTTTGAGACAGATGCTTATTTGCAATCGTGTCATTATTTTTCTGTGTGTTTCTATATCACACCATATTTCCTTACAATACAGTAATTTTCCTGCACTAGAAAAAAAAAATGCCTTCAGTACATTGACAATGTCATCTAGGTATTCAAAACTCTTTTGTCTGTAGCAGTTTAAAACGTTTTTCTAGTGCAAAAGTTAGGAAAAAAATGCAGTTCTGAATTGTTTTTTAAGAAGCACTTAAACCATTAATGCAAAACTGGATTCCTGTGAAAGGACGGTGAAAGATGCAAAAAGTAGGCAAATCCAATGTACGGAAGTGACCTGGCAAGTCAAGACTATGCAGAGCACACAGATGAATGACATTTCAGGTCTGGATGCTCTAGATTTACCATTACTTGCTGTAATACAAAAAAAAAAAAACCAGGAAAATTGCTGCTACATTTATCAGTTAGGAAATGAGTGAAATACAGCCAGGGGAGAGATGACAATCTTCATTCACACACTCTGTGTTGCAGAGTAGCACAGAACCTTGTCCTTCCACAGGGTAGGAGCAGACATACTCACTGTCTGGGTCAGGGGTCTAACGCTTCCTCAAGCTGGTGAGCCAACCTGTTTCAAATACAGCCCATGGTGCTCACAAGAGCAGCCCCTGATGCTGCTTGTATGACAGAAGACGTGGATGCATGACACAAGGACGGGAATAAAACTCATTCTGCTATGGCTGTAGTGGTACAGTCACAGTATTTATACTGTGGCAATGTTTCCATAAGGGAAAGGGAACGACTCTTTAAATGACCATAAATCTCTGCAACAGGAGAATTTCTACCAGTATAATTAGCTCAGGAAGGAAAAGTACACCCTTAACGTGGTTTGTGGTTATAAGGCAGAGAACAGATTTCAACATATTCTAGGCCCAGGCTCACCTGTGCTAAGGTATTTAGAAAGAACTACGCTCCAGAAATAGCTCTTTTTCGAAAAGGTAAGCACTCCTAGGCTCACAGTCATACTTTTCTCCAACAATGTAAATGTTAAATGACAGGCCTTAGGTGAATGAACAATGACCTTAATCAACCACACTCAATGGACCATAGCATTATAATTTGATCTTGTTCATTACATATTGCTTGGCATTAGATAAATTGGAAGTGCTTTTTGAACTTGCCAAGCACAGCTGAGGTCTCTCCTCCATAACTCCTTCAATTAATCACATATAGATGTAGACTTTTATATTGTATTTTGGGTTATTTATCTTCACAGCGTATCATAGTTCATAATAAATGAACTCACAGTATAAATCTCTATGCAAAGGGAAGTTCTAAATATGCTAACAACTTTCATATTTTGTACATTCAAATAAGCAGCTGGAGGAACTGGACCAAAAAAAGGCTCAATAAATACAGACTGTTAAAATTTATTCTCACATAAATCCTCAGTCCACGGGCAAGTACGGAGGAAAAGACATACTTAAAGTGATGTGGTAATCTAATAGAAAATAAGATATTCTGATCTTTCAGACTAGTCTGTGACTGGCACAGGCTATTCCAAGTTTTATGGGATAAGCTGATATATTTTACAGCTCCTGCTAGTAACTAACTGCTAGCAACAAAACATACCCATTGAAAACAAGTCCTGGAGAAAAAGAGTGTTCTTTTTTTTTCATTAAATGGGCACTTCAGGATATGCCTACCCTCACAGTTCGAAGTTTCTTCAGAGGCAGTTCAGAGACCATGCCAGGAGCTCCCTGTTCCTCAGGTCCTGCTGCTGGGAACAGACACATTAGTTCAACTTCTCTGTTGCCAGGTCAATGTTCATCAGTCTTTGTTAATTCTGTGCCCAAGGCTAGCCCTCTTCAGACATGGTCCAAGACACTAATTTCTACTGCACACTGGAAACACAAGTAGATGGCAAAGAGATTTTGCTCTGCCAGCATTAGACTGCTTTGCTCCTGGGTTCTACCATATCACATAATGTGCTGCTATCAGCAGATGCCTTCCCTGCCCTACTTCAAAAGCATTCCAAATAGCATATTTAAGATAAAAGAATTGCTTCATGTTAGTAATATCAACAACATAGTAAGTGAACTCTTCTTCCCTAGGCTACGTTATGGTGTGAGTTTGTGTGTCAGGTGTGCTTAACTCTTCATCTGTCTTTATATTCAGGGTGGAATTTCACAAGCAGTCAGGTCAATACCTTGTCAAGAAACATCAGGAAGTTGACAGAAAACTGCGGTTATCTGTTACCAGAGCATGGTTTTGTTCTGTTGAACAATAGTCACCCATCATACAAGGAGTATTTTAGAAACAGATTAGAGCAAATTCACAGTAGCAGCATTAGATAAGAAAGGCTCATCCAAGTAATTCTTTCTATCTCAATTACAGCCTTTATCTTTGCTTTCTTGAAATTATTTCCCAATTTTCGGATCTTCCTAATATTTTACAAGGAGATGAAATGCTGTAAGATGAAAAAAAAGGCATAGAAACTCTAACTTTACATGGTACGCTGCAGTAACATGCACTCCTTGCCATACAGTCTTACTGCAAATCCTTCTTATTGAGCTAAAGTTTCATTTGTCTTTTGAAGCACAGATTATCATATATCTGAAGAACTCTCCATTACTTTAATAATTAACTCTTGTTATTACCAACTTTACTTGTATTATCACTGTTCCAACTACGGTGATAAAGGAGACAGAGGATAAATCAAGGAAAAGAGCAGTCACTGACTGCTGACCTGCTACATCTTTACAAAACATCATAAAATCTACTGGGCTGGTGGCCAGTAAAAAAAGGAGTACCACAGGTGTTTATCCTGAGATCTCTCCTGATTAGGCAACCAAGCAAATTGCTCATACAGTTTGCAATGCTACCAAACTGGAAGGGGGCTGGGATGAGAATAAAGCTATGAGCTTGACAGTGGATATCAGACCTCACCTAGAATATCACAGTTTTGGATTTACCAATATACACCAGACATCAATGAAACAGAATTAGTTCCGTGGGAGGCTACCCTAATGGTCAAGTGCAGAAGCATTTGCCCTGTGAGGGGAAGTCAAGAAAATAGGGCTTATTCAGCTTGAAAAAAAGACAGTTGCAGAGAGACCTGGTAGCCACATTCCCATTGGGAAACTACTCAAAACAGAGCCAGGCTCTTCACAGCAGTCCTTCTGCCAAATACAACAGAAAACAAGCTTACATTGAAACAAGAAAGGTTCAGAACATATGTAAGGAAAGAGTTTTTCCCCAGGAGGGCAGACAGTCAAACACTGGCAAAGGTTGCAAAGAAAGGTTATGCATCTGCATTCCCGAACATTTTCAAGACCTGACTGGATAAAGGCCTCAACAACCTTAGTTGATCTCATAACTGATGCTATATTGAGAAGGAGGTTGGCCTCCTGAGGTTCCTTCTAACCTGCCCTGTTCTGAAAATACTATACAGTCTTTTTCCCTAAGAAAGGCACTTGAAACTACAAGTTCATAAAAAATATTTAATTCAGTGAAAGCCTGTACAACTGAACAGAAATTACTGCACACAATGTAAGCATGAAGGACCACGTGGGCCATAGAATCTCCTGCACTAGCCCGCACTACCACACTGCAAGTCATTACTGAACAGGATTTGCATAACATTGTTCTTTCATGCTCTCATTCAGCAGTTTAGAGATTGCCTAGAAATACCTCAAGGGTCAAGTGAGAGCTCTTTGAAGTGAAGGTCAATGGTGACACAAATGTGTATAACAGATTATCTTTAGATTGTAATTAGAAGATCTTTGGCCTTCTGAAGCATTGAATTCTGGAACAATGTGTTAACAGGAGTAACTGAGAGTCAAAGAGCTGAGTGCTGTCAAGACTTAAAGAACTTTATCACAGGGAAAGGTTAATCAATGTCCACAAAAAGCAACAAAATCCTCATGTGCAGAGAACTTGATTCTTCTTTGCTATGCTAAAGAAAAATCTGAGTAAATGTCTACAGCCTATGTGGTAAGTCAAAACTGCCTTCAAAATGTGATATTAGAATGTAAAGTAGTATTGATAAACATTCTTTGATGAAAAGACTTGAGACAAAAGTACACAGTACCATTACTACTGCCTAGTTAACCCTGAACAAGAATACTTTTGCCTGTTCTGCCAGGACAACACAACATACTAAACTCAAACCAAGTGCTACCAGAAAGTTAAGAGTCCAGAAGCAACTAAAGCCACGTTTCTCACTGGGTATATAGAGACTGAATAAAGTGCTGGCAGAATCTTTTTTGAAATACAACTACACTATATCTGAGTTACTCAGGTCTTCAATATTTTGGGGAAAAAAATGCCAGATTCCACATCCGAGTGCAAAGGTTCTCGTCTGGTGTGTATGGTATGGTTTCACATTTCACAGCTCTTGCAACTTATTGTCTTTTGTCTCCTTCTAAACATGTAGTGGGCATCAGCTTCTTGCTATTCAATCACATTTTCAGTGTTTCATATAGAGCTGCAAAAATCAATTTTTAAATTTTTTCTTTTGTAATTGAGAGTTCAAACTTAAAGCAATTGAGTAAAATGGAGCAGCACACTCTGAATTCTACTGTAATTTCTGCAGCTGTAGTATGCTGAAGCTTAGCTCTAGTTGCTACTTGTGATTAATGTCAGTATGACACATCTCAACTTAGCCATGTATAATAATAAATCATTTTTAATGTACATTTTAATGCAATGATTTGAAGTAAAAAACACAGTACCTGGCCATCAAGAATATATGTTATTGGGAGCATCTGATCCTAATATACACAGTAACTGATACGACACGACAGTAAAAGGACCAAGCAGATCATTTGTCTTATCCCACCAATTAAACTGGGAGGAGGTCTTCTTTAATTAGCGGGGTGGGGGTGAATAATCACGTTTTTACACACCAAAACAAAACCCTACAATTATGAAGAAAGTCATTTTAGTCATTCAAATAGCACACAGATTTCACTTGGTATTCTATTCTATTCTAGTCCTTCGGTACAAAGAATTGCGTTAATTGTGGCATGTCAAAATGACAGAGCACCCTTCTTTATTCTGCTTTTCATTATTACTGTGAACAAACCAAATTCCTTTGCTAAATAGCTACAGAAGAATAATCAGCATAAAAGAGAGAGTTAATTGAGACTTAAATCTGTGCATAGTCATGTAAGATTACAGCTGTTTTATCAGAGGTACAGCCATTTATCTAATGACTAAAAATATACTTGGGGTTAAGATTTTTTACTTCAAAACAAATACAAAATAACTATGTTCTTTAAACTTTGCAATTTAGAAATATATGCTATCAAATCAAAGCAAAGCATTAGAGATGCTGTAATGTACTAAACTGCCTGAAAACCATATTAATATCTTAAGTACAATGCTTACCTATGAATCTATTTAAAAAGAGAAATAGGTAAGTCAAGTTGCATTAAATATTACAAGGCACTATGACCGCAAACATTTTCCTTAGAAACAGCTGCAGAATTTTTTAAAATCAACTACAGTGCTCTGTTGCTATCATTTTCCTCTCAAGAGTTTCTATTTATTTGAACACATGAATGATATATTTTTAACAGACACTAGATTCTGGTTTCACTCATAACACCATATTATCCAGAATATTATGATGTCCATCAACAGCCCACGTATTACTATGGAAACCAACTGTTTATGGTTTCTTAATCTTGTGAGAAAATTAACTATTGATGTAATTTATGTCTATACTTTTTAAATTACTTGGAATCATTCTCAAAACCCCAAAACAAAAACGTAATTTAAAGCCAGAACAGGCCAACATAAGCAATTGCTATTAAACAAGTATTGAAAAAGCCTGAATTATGAGTCTTTAACATTGCTCTGCAGGGTAGTACAGATACCCAAAGCTTTTCCTATGCATATTATATGCTATGAGAAGCTAACTGCCTGCATGCTTGGAGTACCTTCTATAGTTTAGCTGCTCTCCTGAAACATATTGTTCTCAAACTTTTCAGAAACAAAACAAAACACAAGAGAACACTTCAACAGTTCTATAGCATGTAGAAAGCTAAACCCAGCTAGCCAAATTGTGCATGTAGACATTCTTGAGGCTTATATAGTCCAAGAAAGATTTTACTGGAGTTGGTTCAAGTCATGTGAAGAAAGGACAACCAAACTGGGATTCTTCTTCAAGTATGTGCAGAGAGTTAGTTCAAACAATACACTAACCTATATGCACTAAAGCACTGGAGATTTCTCTGTATGAAGTTCCCTCCAACCATAATGCTAGAAAGGGACTGTTTACCTTACACAACCAGATTCTTTCAGCTACCTGGCTAACATTAGACCAACCTTCATTAACTAGTTTGGCTGTTTGGGAGTTCTCTTGCAAATATGCCTTCAGATTCACCTCAAGCTAAGTTTTTAATCTCCCATTGAGCTTTCACTCATTCTGTATGCCAAGTGCATATCATGGATCAGATCTGTCCCTCCTGTCATATCAGTCTTTCACCACTCTATGGAAATGTGTTGTTAATACTGTCTCGGAATGCCATATTCCCAGTAAGTTTCATCTGCAGAAGGCTCAAAGCATTACAGAGAGATTCTGCAGAGACAATTCCAGCAGCGTTTCTTGAAGAGCAACCTTGGCAAGTGACCCTCAAAATGCTTTGTATAGTTATTGCCAAAGACTTAAGAAGATAGTACCTGTTAGTTACAAAAGAAAATCTATATTAATATATACATAAAAGATAAATGAGTATCTATTAGATGTTACTCCATGGAGGAATTTTAAATGAAAACATGACAATTTCCAATTAGATTTTGTTACAAAATTTTGAAAATATGTTAAGATAAAGCCAGACTGATTCAAAAAGATTTTATATCTCAACAATACAAAGCAGAAAAAAAAAAAAACTTGATTCAAAGATAGCATTAACTTACTTAGCACATAACTTTTAGAATAATTTAAATTGACAATTCTAACTTCTTGTTCCATCTCCTTCAGGTAAAAATGCTATATGCAAGTCCCTGGCAAGGAAAACATCTCACCAGCATGGCATGGAAATTCTTGTAAGCTATGTCTACAATCCCAGTAGAGGAGGGCCAGAGACTAGGAATCTACTGGTTCACAGGTCAAGAGGCAGATTGGCTCATGTCCAGGTCGAAAAGGCCAAAGTTTCTTTGTGACAGGTTTGTCTTAGAAAGAGCTAGTCAAGAACACTCCACAATAGAATCTGAAATCAAGCTAGTAAGTAAGTTGT
This sequence comes from Urocolius indicus, assembly GCA_013401255.1. Classification (NCBI taxonomy): domain Eukaryota; kingdom Metazoa; phylum Chordata; class Aves; order Coliiformes; family Coliidae; genus Urocolius; species Urocolius indicus. The sequence goes on from WBNH01012535.1 coordinate 346,003, forward strand.
GTGGATGACCAGGATCCAGTGCTCCTGATCAGCCTTTTTTGTTTAACTACACAGACGTTACTCACAACGTTCAGGAACGTGCTTTTCCTATTAATTTTGACAAACTAGAAGTTAACTTATACAGCAGTTTTGAGATTCACCTAGTCATGATAATTTTTTTCTTAACACAAAAGCTAAATAAACAATACTCTTCTTGTGGAAGTAAACCATGTTACCTTAAATAGGCAAATTATTTTCTGAATTGACACAATCCATCTAAACAACAAATGTAACAATTTAAATACATACCTAGTTTGTCATCATGTTGTTTCCAGATATAGGAATTGCTGAGCATGACTATATGAATCCAGAACAGGTTGATGCAAATAGTTTTCATCTACTCAGTCATGGGTTCTTCAAGATCCTCAACAGGCAGAGCTTTCAAAAGATGTTATTTCCATCAAAATCAAAACAGAAAAGAATCGTAAAAAGAGAAATGTGATGTGTTTTCAAGGAGACTCTCCAGCTGATTGCTGATTCTGGCTTTCTAGTCCTCAGCATTGGTGAAAACACTGGGATATGGTCTTCACTGTTTTATGACCCAAAACAATATTCTCAACTGCATTCAATTTGCCTACAAACAGCTGTACACACATGTAGTAATTTCAGAATGCCACAACCACCACAGAGGAATACTGCATTGTATTTCTCCAGTCTTCATGTTTCTTTAGGCTTCTTAGGTTTTATTTCTTACAGTTCACTAAACTGAAGCTTTCTAAAACTTATGATTTAATTCACAGCAAGAATGATAGCTCAAAAGAACGTAACAGTTACTTAATTTCAGAAATTGCTTTGGTACACTGATCATAGGGCTCATTTAATGCACAGTCTACTTGTAAAGAAAAATCAAACCTGCTCTTTAAAATGATACTATGGGTGCATCGCTTTGTGAAGCTAAATAGCTGCTATCGGTAGTAGTGATAAATCTGCAAGTAAAGCATCCAACATCCAGTGTATTAGATCTATTATTTATTTATTTGCTGGTACAACTTAGCAGAACTGACTAGGATGATTCATAGTATTTGGAAAATGGTTTCTAACTTAAATCTGACAAACTTCATAAAATTTGTTGTGTGTCAGTGGATATTGAAGAACTTCACCATTGTACAGCTGACGTTTTAAGCTTCCATTTTTTTTTTTTTTTTAGAATTATTAACGAGTTGCATTGTAAATCTCAAGAGCCGATCTGGATCTATGAAGCCAGAAAAACATTTGGTTCTTTACTGTTTGACAAATGCTTATGCAATTGGTAAGATCCAACTGCATTTGGACAGTAATCCACATTATCTGCTGCAAATATATTCAATTACATCATCAATATAAAACTTCTTTTCATCCAATTAAACCAGGCTCCAGGCAAACAGCTTTGTATGCGCTAAGAGAAATTCAGCAAAATTAATCGTACCATTTACATCATATGGATACACATCGCAGGTAAAATTCTGCCTTAACAGAACTACCTCAAAATTAATGTGGTGTTTAAATCTTAATTAAATGATCAGAGCAAAAGCTTAGAAGGGATTTGCATGGTACATAGCTCTTGAGTGCGTCTCATCTAAGAAAACAGTGGAATTTCAACCATTTATCATAATGACATAAGAATCAAACATAAAAGTTTAGAATGAAAAGTAGTTTGACAAAAAATTCTTTCAAGCTTCAATGATAATTGAAGACAATCTAATAATATGAAGTAATAAAAGCAGAGTTTAAAGCCACAAGAAAGTTAGAACCTACTATTCAACAAGTTGCACGTGTGTGCACATATACACATATTTACATTTAAAATATTCATATGCATCTTCGGTATTTTTTGTTTAAACTACTTCCCTGTACTTTCCAGAAACGTTGCTATTTCTGTAATATAAATATTTCTAAAAAGAAAATATTTACCTAAAATTATTTAGAAAATTGCTATTCAAACAGATGACTTCTTTTTTTCCACTCCCCTCACAACCTTTCAAGTCACAGAATTATGAAAAACATAATAGGCAAATTTGTAATTTGGCCTTCAGCAACTTTGGAAGAGACAAAAAACACAGGCAACATCTATTCAGAATTTCACTGTACAATAATTAGTTGAAAATTGTTAACATATTTTGTAAAGCTAGCCTAAAATCTCAATTAAAGGCCCAACGCTGTCTGCTTTTGAGAAAACAGAAGTTTTACTTTACTAGAAAGAATATTAGAATCAAAATCAACTCAGAATTAACAGAAATCATGATACATTAGTATTATGTTAACTAACAACGGAGGCTCAGTAAAAAGAATACAAGGCAAAGACTAGAATAGTGCACTGTGGTTTTATTGATGGCAGCAATGACAGTTTGCCTCTTTTATATGTAAAAAGTATTCAGCTTCATGTAACTAAGAACTTTAAAAAAGTCTCTTATGGTGTCAGGTCCAAATTCCTTCTGCTCACATGAGCTTTCTTTGTTCCATTCTGCTGCTTGGAAAAAGCCAGAATTTCTTCTAGAAGTCTTCAGCAAGTTGCAGCTGCCAGTAAATTTCCCCTCTCTCTGAGAAGGTATCTAAATGAAAAAAAAAAAACGAAGTACAATAGATAAGCAAAAAAAGAAATCTCTGCTCTTTGTGCAACATACACTTTACTGCTATTTCATTTTCTTCCTCCAAAAGAGTGGATATCTGCTTCTTCTTACTTACAAGAGATACAAGCCTTCAAAAGAATAAATCAGAAGGTTGCACTTCAATGCAATAAATATAATTGGTATAACACAAGGAAGGAACACTTTCTGCAACGTCTTCTCACAAAAATGCAGTTTCTCTATTGGTAAGGACTTCAATATATATTTTGTAGCAAGTGTGACAAGGTGTAGATTAATTCTGTCATGGAACAAAGGAAGACTCAAGAAATAGATAATGAACAAGCACTCATAGGTTCACACTCAAGGGTTCTTTCAAGCTCCTCCAAAAGTTATGATCCTTCAAAACACTTATTTCTGATTATTTCTTCCCCTTCTTTTTCAGACTAACATGACATTCTCAACAGGAAGTGTAAGCTCAGAAGGTACTTTATTACTGTTAGATTCTTATATCTTGATTCTATAGGAGTCTTACCTTATTTTACAGATCTGTTAAAACTAATATTTGACTCACACCCTAAACAATCTAGTGTGGGTTCAAAGATTCTCAGGGCAGTGCTCCGATAGAATTCTGAGTGAGTATTCTCTGCCTCACACAGATGGATATTAATTGATAAATTATCATTTCTAGGTCAAGTGCAATCACAATGAGGTACTGACTACCCCACACTTCTGTTACTTCCCCTTAACATGGCTACTCTGTCCTCATAAGAAGCACCAAATCAAGACTTCCTACAAGTGTGCAGCAATTGTTCTTAATACCCAAAGCGTAGAACAGTCGAGTAGGAAGCTCTTCAGAAGGACGGAATCATAAATGGTTTGAGTTGGAAGGGATCTTTAAAATTCATCTAGTCCAAACCCCTCACAAACGAGCAGGGACATCTTCAACTCAAGTTGCTGAGAGCCTCATCCAACCCGACCTTCAATGTTTCCAGGGATTGAGCATCCACCACCTCTTTGGGAAACCTGTTTCAGTGTTTAGCCACTCTCATTGTAAAAAAAATGTGCTCCTTTTATCTAGTCTGAATTTGTCCTCCTTTAGTTTATAACCATTACCCTACCACTGTCCTATCTCAGCATTCCATTGTTAAAAAGCAACTCAGGATTTTAAAAACATAAACCTCTTCACACTCAAGAACCCACTACACTGTAGACATAGATTACGAGCTGATAATGTCTATGCTAATTCCAGATTAGCAAGGTCAACTCAACATCTAAATGAGCGTGCTGAAAACTAACCCAGGAAGCAGTATCGCTTCATTTCTGCGTTCTTGTACTGGTACTAATAAGTTCGCCCTGCCAACTGATGCAATGTTATACGGGTAGGCCTAAGAGATTTTGGGTCAGAGGTATGTCTACTATATGGACCTAATGTTTTATCTCTGATACATCTCTATCACAGGCAATACAAATATAGCCAACAAACTTCACTTTTAGAATCAAAGTTGCCTTTGAAAACAAGGCACTTTGGCATTTTTAATGTTAAATACTATAAGATTAAAATTCTATAGAATGTACTAATTTACAATCATCAAGGGCTCTCCATCTCTTTTCAAGAAAAATAATTAAGTTACTTAGATAATAAGGAAGTATTCTCTCTCAGTTCCTTCTAGGAAGTCACAATGGATACTCCTGAACTTTTATAGGTCAAGACATTAAAGCTACACTGATGTACAAGTCTGGGTAAGCTGAAAGCAATTTAGAAAAGGACTATGCTTTATCTTCTACCTACATTTAAAAGAAGGATATATCTGGAAGTATTGTCAATAGAAGATGGACCTTTTAAAGCAAAGTAAGTAGATGCTGAAAATTAAATTCAGCTTCATGACATTTTCTGAAATATGTCTTTTCTTTTTCCTGGATCAGAAGAGTCCATTGTTACATGTTGGCAAATGCTTTTAGGTTTTTTTAACTGACACTATCAACCACCTAAAGCTAACTATTTTATTTAGAGATGTCAGAGAAAGCAATACTATTTGAACTGGGGCAGAGAAAGGGCTGTAACTATATTTTTTAGATACATTTTGATGCTGAGCCCGCTGTCCATTCAAATCACAATCCTGTTAGAATCTTCAAAGCAAGGTATAAGAAAATCTGCAAGGAAGAACTGCTTGTGCCTTACAAAAGATTGTTCCCTACTTGCCAACAACTCATTTGCTCTTCTTGACATACAGTAGTTACTATCACTATGTCTGGATGTCTGGTTTTCCCTCATCTCCCAGCTGACCGAAGCCAAATACACTTTTCCATATTTATACTGTAAAATTAAAGAAATTCCAAGAAAATTACCTAAAGGCAGAAAAAAAACCCTCCCTGGTTTTGACTGCTGCCTACACTGAGCACATTTCATTTGGCTGATCACACTGATACTCCTCTGAGTCAAGTTAGCTGGTTCAGAACTCAGCTCAGTGCCTACACCAGAATTATTCCTACATAAATTATCTCACAGCATGTTTATTGATAATGATTGATACACTTACTTGAAATACGAAATCAAACCATATGAGCAATAATAGAATAATTATCACCTTGGCATAAGTCAGGAATAAATTTTGCTCTTACATTGGCAGTACTCCCCCAAATGAAAAAGGTATTTTAGCGTATGATCATAAAACATAAAATCAGACATTACTGCATGCCAAAAATAGAAAAAGTTGCAGAGATCAGTGGCATCTATTAAGTCAATTGGATATAGAAGACTGGAGCAAGGACAGGAATTAAAAAAGACTAAGTAAAAGACTGGTAAAACTAAGCTGACTAGCAGGAGGGGGAATAAAAATCAAAGACATTGCAAACTTTTAATCACCACTTGAAAATGAAGGATTTAGAAGACGCACAAGTAAAATGGAAGTAGCACTGCACAACTGACTTGTTTAGTAAATGTGGCTGGCCTCCTTAGGCTTCTGAATGTACCTGAGATATTTTCTGAGGATGATACAGAATCCCTTTAATTTGTTCTAATTAATAAAGTACAGGTGTTAAGTATATCCTCAACATTCAGAATATGGTAAATATTATTAGGCTTTCTACCTCCTCATTCAACTGTGAGCTCACAGACTTTAGAGTTGCAAATTCTACTTCTTGTACTAACGAAAATGAAAGAATATTTATTCACATAAATGTAAGAAGCAGAATATGGGATTTTGGTTAGGGACAGACAGTACTGAGTTCAGCAGGGACTGAAGCCACTTATTTCAGAGAAGCTGGTCCAACATCAATAGCTCTCTCTAAGCGTAGTAATCATTGCCCTATGCTTCTCATACATGTGCTGTTGCTTAATAGTTTTTTTTTCAATGAGAAACGAGGCTTTTTCTAGGCATGAAGTTGTATATTTGCTTGTAAAATGCTGATTACAGTAATTTATTTGTTCCAAACATTCATCTGAGAGTTCTTACACAACTAACTGCTGTCAGTTTCTCTCATGAAGTTCACAAAGACTGAAGAACACCAAAGGACAGGACAATCCAAGACCACTTTTATTGAAATCTAAAACCATAAATATCAATGTAATATACTTACTTTTATTTCTTATTAATCAGTTCCTAGCTCTTGGAGGTTGATAAAACTGTTGAGTAGGTCGTGTGGATCGTCTTGGCTGACCATCACCTCCTCTGCGGAATTCTAGAGTTTGCTCATATGTTTCTTCCTCCTCCTCCTGCAGGTAAATAGCATTGTTTTCAATGGAAGAGTAGGAAAACTCATTATACATGAGTAGGTATATACATACGTACATACAACACATACACATGTAAGAATGAACTCATGCACACATAGCAACTGCTGCTTTTGTGCTGATGATCACTTAAAGTGAGACAATGGGTTTTTCAAACCTAGGAAAGCTAAAAAAAATGGAGAATCTTAACACTCAATCCCCAGGACAACAGCAGAAGTTATTTAATATTTGCAGAAAAAAAAAAAAAGATTATATATTACAGCAAAACTATTTTTTCAAGACTCACAGAGTCAACAAACTCAAGAAGTAGGATAACATTAACAACCTGCCAGAGCAAGAGAAATATCAGCTTTTGTGAGTTTAGGAATGTGTGTGGAATTAAATAAAAGAATTAGGAAATGAAAATGGAAAGAGCAGTATCTGGAAATACATATGCTAGAAACGCAGATCTGCAACTGTGATTCAGTAATAATGAAAAAAGCTTACAAATATAGTGAACAGCCATTTAGACAGGTATTTGCTATATGTAGCAATAGTAAATAAAACCTCTGAATAATGAAAGTAGAGGTAACTACATATTTGCAATATTACATTCCCTCCTAGGCATCTCAATACCAGAAAGATATTGACAAAAATACGTGAAATTCAGAGAGGGAAAAAAAACACTCCAAAACAACAAAAATAATCAAGAGACTGGAGAACTATTTACAGAGGAAGACAGGTATATATTTACTTTGGTTAATAACTACCTAAAGTAAAAACATTCATCTGATAAAATAGTTGGAAATGGTACACATTAGAGAAGAATTTTGAGAGCAGTTGGTAACAAAGAGTAACAGAAGAATTTATAAGATGAAAAAAACGTTTGTAAACATGAGTTGACTGTCAAATGGTGTCTCTGGGAAACAGTTATAATGTCATTAATATTCTAACATACTGTAGCAGACACCACATCTAGAACATGCTGTAAGAAATTCACTTTTGAGAAAAAGTACTGGATATATAACTTTTCATTCCCTTTCATTCATAATATAGGATCACACAGGAACACAAACCAAGAACACTGAATGATTTATTAAAAGTTCATCAACAATTCCAACACCCAGGAACTGTCTCAGAGCACAGCATGCACGTAACAAACAGTAAGCAAGTCACAGCTGCTAAGTATTTCACTGTAAGAGACAGAAAGGAAAACGTACAGTTTAAGTTTCCTTCTGTTGTGAAAACCAGACACTACTCAAAAAACACTTCTTTCTGAATCAAGCTTGACTACAAATAAACATGCATTTTTAAAATTAGTCACAGAAAACCACATTCCTCATGGTAAGGTCTCCTATTTACAGGGCACATCTGTAGTCACAGCCATATTTCCCGAACAACAGATTAAGGCCTACTATAGGAAGCCTGCAATAACACATCTGAAAACACTGTAATTGATTCATTTCTTTTAGTTTCACTGAAGCTGAAGGCTGAGAACCATGGAATTCTGCCATAAAACTTACTTTTCCCAGTATAACTCTTCTACTGCTTGTAGCATTGTACGATTCCCTCATATAAAGAGGCTGAGGCACATAGTTTGCAATACTGCTACCCCTAGTACAAACCCTCAACTTAGTGTATGAGGTCATCTCCCATCACTGACAATGCAAGTTGTCCTATCATTAAAATGTTAAAAGGTAAACTAGATGCCTGAAATGCTTTAAATACCTTTAGCTCTTTGTGTATAATCCAATAAACCTGGATAGATGCAAACAAGTATGTATTATTTGCCAAAAGAATAAAGAAAGAGGCAAGTTTTCTTAAAATCCTTGGCTCACTCCTCAAGAATAAATTAGTGAACTTCCATGTGCTCGCTATTTCTGTTTCTCAAAAATTCGAAAACTAAATCTCATATATGCATGACTAAAAATTTAGCAAGGCATACTGTTGTTTTTTTAAAGAGACTGTACCTAATTACAGATGAATCTTTTCTTTGGCAGTCTTTGCTCAAAAAGATAAAAAAATAGCGTGTTTAGTGCATTGCATCTCCCCTGTAAATAGTCAACCTCTTTTTGAGGATAAATGTATCTGAGTAAATCTTTAGAAAAGACCAGAAAAGTCTTCAGCAGATCTCAAATTTATGTTGTTGATTCTTTGAATTCCATAAAAACAAATTGAAATTAAAATTTGTCTTACACATTTCTGTTTTAGGATTGTTTTCTTCACATAGAATGAAAAGCTTCAGATGCTTGCATTATAGTTCTAATATGTTTTACAACAGGCAAGAGGGAAACGTGAAATCACATTTGCTTTCTTGAGATTCCAAGTCAAATGAAAGCGAGCAATGTAGCGAGTTACCACAATGAATGAACAGAATACCCTTCAGCTTTTTCCTCATTCCTCTCTACACAGTGTCTCCCCACACAGTTACCTATCACCTTGCTGATCATCATCACATTTCTTCGACCATTTCTTCCTCACTGATCCTTAATCCACCACTGCTGATCTTGAAAGATCTTTTCTACTGCTGTTTTATTTCCATCTTAAGGATTTTTTTTCCGAGTTCGTCTTTATCCTAACTTCCTTTAAAATGTCTTCTCCTAATGTTCAAACTGCCATCACTGTTCTGGAACAGCTTTTACTCTTCTTAGGCAAAGCTTAGCATTTTTCATGTTCACTTTTCTATTCTTCACCCTAAAACCTTTAGCTGTCTACATTTCTTCCATTCTAACTCTGCAGCCAATTAGGTCACACATCTTGCCACTGCCTCAATTTTTCCAATCAATCTTGCTGCTTGCTTTCATTTTATCAGTTGCTTGTCACTCATTCTAAATGGTTCCATTGCCTACTTCCTTATCTATGTAAGATCTAGATTAGATTTTATAAAACAAAAGGTGGCCACATCTCTCCTTAACATTTTTTTCTCTCTTACTTGTAGAGGTTTCATATTAGTTCAAAAACTTTATCTTCATCCTTTGGCTTATTATTCATTATTTATCTAACATTCCAGGACCCAGGACAGTTTTCTAGTGCTCGCAGAATGGCTACCTCAGGGCTATGTACCCTGAGATTAAACAATACCACTAAGCACAACTGCAAAGATAGTAAAAACTGGCAGATCTGTAAGAAAAAGCAAGGAAAGGTTTGCATTGCAAACAATGAAATGCACCAAGAAATTGCTGCAGTAACAGGTTAGAATGCCATGAGAGGGTGGAGGATGTCAACATCGTTTAGGTATTTAAACATAGATGGCCAACAAGAAAGCATAAGTTATTGGAAATTTGAGTTTCTAGTGAAAATTTTGCCACAAAATCTGCTGTTACTTTTGATATTCTCATTGCATAAGACAGACAAGAACTAAACAACTATAAAATGGGAACATACACACACTAAGTGCTTTTGAAATGCTTTTTGGACCCATATATTCTGAGGAGCTTGTACTGTCACCACAATTTACCAGCTAAGCTTAGTGAATCCGCAAGTAACTTCAGTCCAGTCAAGTGACTACCAGATGCTTCTATACTTATACAAATTTGTATTTCATTAAAAGCTTTCTCATTGAATTTAAATTGCCAAACTTCTTCCAATACACTCAAAAGAACTGCCTAGAAATCTTTATTTTAAAAAAAGCCAATAAACCAAAAGAGTCTTTGAAGTGAATAATTATTGTACAGGAGTATGGTAGTAAGGAGTCTGACATAAGTTATGCATTGCACAAAAACATTCAGCAATGTTCTGCTTACATATATTTAGGATGTAGCTGCAAGTCACAGCTGAGCAGCTCCACCACTTTGCCCCCTACAAACTACCTACTTTAGTCTATTCCAGCTTATGAACAGAAATTTCTGCTCTATTCATTGTGCCCTTCCACTAAGGTTTTTCAGCTATCTCTCTCTGTAGGTTACTAAGGCATGAGCACCTGTGCAAGTAGCATGAAGGAGCAGCGTGTGGCCAAGAACCGTGGGGAAAAAAAGGAGAGACAGCAGGCAACAAAGGAAGACATCTTCCATTTCAGTAATGTCAAACAACTACCACTTTAAGCTACAGTTTTAACTTTATCGACATACTCAAAGAATGGAAAACTTCCTGGACTTCCTGGAAAGAGTGTTGGCATCCTTGCAAAGTTAACTTTTCCTTCATGGGTATTTCAACTCCCATTTCCCAGTTCAGATTTCATGCCTCACAGACTCACAGACTCTCAAATGCTGGAAGGGACTTCAAAAGATCATCTAGTCCAAATGCCCCTGCCAGAGCTATCTCCTGCTGTTAACAAAGTGATCTCTTGTTTTGGTGGGCAAATCCCTTTCTTACAACTTGCTTCTTTTGCCTAATCATCTAGTGTTCATATCATTGAATAATCTTTGCTTTTTGCAGTTTCTACTTACCTGTGCTTCTATCTATTGAAAATAGACTAAGCTTTCCCAGGTCTATCACAACTAAAAAGAAACTTAAGAGAAAACCCATGCTATGATAGTACTGAAAAAAGTGAAAAAATGTTTCCTAGAAAAAGACAAACTTAAATATTTAAATTGCAATATATGACATATTCTAAATTTGTAATAAAAAATGTAAGGAAAAAAAATAAACTTTCTTTCACTTTACTCAAATACCAAAATGGATTATTAAGACTCAAAAATAGCTAAGAATGAAAACAGGATTTTGTGAAAAAAATGGTTTTGTCCTTTAATAAAACCCTAAAATTTAAGTTATGCATCTTAGAGCAGCTTTAGGATATAATTCCAAAAACTACTCTCAAATGACGTGTGAAAATTCCAAGTAACAGAGTAATTTACCACTAATATGGATTTTTCAAGGATCTTAGCCAAATACTGGTTTTGTGACAAGGACATTTTTGCTCTTTTTCAACATATTTACTCTTGATAAATTTTTTTATGTTTGTTACTCAAAATCTCAGTTCCTCTCATGAGTAATCTTCTCTCAGACTAATCTTTGTGAGCCTGCAAATGCTCTTTTCACAGTGCACAATATATCTATATTAGAATGGGCCAACGGCCATACAGATTTCCAAGTTAAATTATGAGTGAGAAAGAAAAGTTGGATTCAACTAGACCTGCATAGAGCTGATCCCTCACTGCTGTCAGATAATTAATATAAACCCTTGGCTTTATTAATGGGCCTTTAAAAGAGTCAGGGTAGCATCACATTTTTAGAAAATGTACTTTCACTAAGATCAAACATACCGTGGAAGACACTGTAGTAATGTATTACAGATGACTAAAAGTCCATTAAATTAATTGTAAAAATACCAAAAATGTTACTTCAAAAATATCATAATCAGGAAGAAATATCAGTATCAGGAATATATCAATATCAGGAAAATATCAATATCAGGAAGAAAATTAATGGAATACATACATTAAAAAAGTCTGACCTTGTTGTCTAAATGGATTTTTTTAATAGCAATCCTGAACTCATAAGAATCTGTAAGATCTGCTCAAAAATAAAAGATTTTTATTTTCAAGTAAATTTCATCAAGAATTTTTAACTGAGTCAATTTAAAATTTTTTTGAATAGGACATGTCTGAGAAAATTTGACCACTTCCACTAAGGAAGCTGAACTACATCAGCAGTAGAACTACATAGGACTTCAAAGATCTTTCTTTCCAACTGCATTGATATACTGGCATTATTTTCTGTCTGTAAAGGACAAGCAGGATAGACAACTGTACAGGATTTATCGAGTATATATGTTGTTCTTCTACTTGAAAATCATGACCCCATAAGCATCTAGCTACATACATAGCATTGTATAATTCGTACAGATGACATACATGTATATATAGTACATGTACAGTACTCCATCTATAACTACTATTTGACTTCTATATCCAAACCATCAATAGCTTTGCTGAAGCTTTTAGCTTGAGCTTCACTGTAGCAAAATACGCCACACAAATAAGACAGTGGTGATCAAAATAGCAATGTTAAATGTATTACAGGAACTGCTGAGAGATTTAAAACATAACCTTAACCATTCTTAAAGAGACACAATTGACTTGCTGTATGTATTAAAAAACCTCGTGAGACTTTGAACTGCAGCTACACAATTACTTACTGCCCTTCTATATGCAGACAGAATAACTCCTACACATTCATATAATGTTTTAACCTACTACACTAGTGTCATCGTTCTCTCATACTATTTTTCAAGTTGTATCAACTTTTGGTGTGCTACACAATAAAACCCTACATTCTACTTTCAAGCTCTGTACAGAGACTTTTACGCAACAGTGAAATTCAGTTCACAGTTTCCCCAATGTGGGAGTAGTCCAATTCAAAAGTTACTGTCAAATCATTAAAATAAACTTGCTGTAACGTCATTTTTTTAAAAAATCCAAAAAACAAAGCAACCAAAACACACAAACCATTTGTTTCCCTTATTTACACTTAGAAAACTGAACTGATCCTTATGAGGGTATGTCTTTGCCTCCTCTAAATACACACAGGCCACAAGTAAATATGTTCCTAGCTATGGTACATAAGACCATAAGAGTTACATCATAACATGTTTCTTTGTTTCCAAAACAAAAATTTCAGGATAATGCTTCCCTATGCAGTTTTTTCTGTAGCATCAGAAATAAATTAATTATAACAAATCTTTTTCTGCTGAGTTTCATCAACCAAATATTAGAAGTCAAATGATTTTATATTTGCTTGGCCAGTTTTTGTAAAATTGCAAATCATTCTTCAGGGCCAGAAATTTAACAACTAAAGCCTTATGACACATTCACTGAAGACACTAAAATTGGATATATGGAGTTAACTTTTTTAATTAGACTGATCTCATTTTTCCTCTGATGAAAACAGAGTTGTGACAAAAGCAGACAAGTTTCAAACACAACTATTTTTTAAATGAGTCTGTTAAGACAATATTATACATGCTGAGTTCCGAGTGGTAACAGAGTAAAGAGAGCAAGTCCCAGAAAATACATAGATTCTTCAGGAAAAATAAAAAATTTTAAAAAAATGAAGAAATGGGAAACAGATGGACATGGAAAAAAATTATGTACTTCAATGAGACCCGTAAAAGCAACTCAACAGTTAAATTAGTATCAAGATATTTCTTTGTACTTCATTGCTTTACTTCCAATTCTGACAAACAAAGCATTTATTTTTTTTCAAAGTAGGCTACATTCCATTTCTTTAAAACTAGGATAATGTAAGCCTAGGGCATGATTATCCTTCAGACATTTTGTTTGTTAATCGCTTCCCCTTACAGCTATTGCACAGGTTATTTATACTTGCAGTCATTCCTTGTAGCACATAAAAATATAAATGTGCAACTCAGGTGAGGTTTGTGTTTGAAACAAACATACTTTCCTGCAAGTTGTCCCTGTTCTCAACACAGAAAAATTAATAAACTTTAAAAGGTCCTTAGAAATACATACGTAAGTCACTCACACATATCCCTTCTAGTAGTAAAAGCTTCTTCACACTGTGTAGTATCAAAGCATAAATATTTAAAGGCTTATGTCCAGTAATTTCTTAAAGAAAAGCAGATACACTGAAGTGAGATCTGCTAAACAAGTAACATGCAATCAGCAGATACTATCAGTTTTCTCAATTCAGAAAGAATAAAGTGGAAATGTTTTCAACAAAACACAACTTTACCAACATTAAATCAGTAACAAGAACTACCATAAGGAGTTATATGCCATATGGAATAATGTTACTATAGCAAGGAACTGTGCCAGTTTTCAGAACAGCAGCAAATCAAGGGTGATCTCCATTCCTCCTCTAACATACAATTGTCAGGCCTTCCTTCTTCCACACACTTGTGGTTGTTGCTTTCAAATAGGTAAAATTAAATATTCATCCAGTTTTTCAGAACTTCAATCAGAAGTTTAATGAAGCTCTCTGGAAAGGTCTAGTTTACACTGGTCGTACAGACAGTCCTAAGCATACAGTGAAAAAGAATACTCGCATGGACTTGGGGAGGTGGATGTCAGTCTCTCCTCCCAGTTTACAAGTGGCAGGACAAGAGGAAATGGTCTCAACTTGCACCAGGTATGGTTTACATAGGATATATTTTTTTTTAAAACCTTCATCAAAAGGCTTGTTAAGTTTTGGAACAAGCTTCCCAGGGAAGTGGTAGAATCACCATCCCTGGAGGTATTTAAAAGACGTGTAGATGTGGTGCTTGGGGACATGGTTTAATGACAACAGTGCTAGGGTAATGGTTGGACTTGATTCTCTAAAAGATCTTCTCCAATCAAAACAATTCTATGATTCTAAAGCTCTAAAACCTAATCTTCAGCAATTTATGTCTACACATAATTAGTCAATAAGTTAGGCATAAAATAAAAAAGATAGCTTTTCCATTTGTAAGAAAAGTAAGAGTATTACCCAATAACTCATACACACAAACCATTTTACTCACATTTCCAATAGTTGCCTTCCCTCCTTGTCATGGAGGGAAGTCCTTCTCCAAGGTCAAAAGATCAACAGCAGCTCCCTCCTTTCACAGGCCTGGAACCTGAGAAAGACTCAACTCTCTCCCATGGGACTTAACTACACAGTAATGATGAAACTCTATAACTTATATTGCAAATTCCAAAGGCTGGGCCTCTCAACACCTAGTAGTGAGGAATGCCGATGTAACCTAACAAGTGTCAAACATCAAAAGGAGACTGATTACATGCACAGCGAAAAGGAGACTCGAATAGGCCAGGAAGGAAAGCAAGCAAGAAGAGAAGCCCCATCAAGTCTGCGTCCAAATATCTTGTAAAATTCTTATTTCAGCCCTGGCACTTGAGAAGGTTCATGATCATTGTCCTGGAGAGAAACAAAGGTTACTGCAATAGCTAAGCACCGATGTTTTTATTTTCTCCTCTATGCCATTTCATACACATTAAGTCCTGTATGAGTAAAGAGAATTTAGGGAAAGAATGAAAATGCCCAGGAGTCCAGAAAACAGATCGACACAAGGAATGAATTAAGAAGACAGGATACTATGACATAGCTACACAAACCTTTACAGTAAAATATTTCATATCTACTGATATGAACCTACGTGAAGTAAGTCTTCAAGATTCTCATTAAGTCAGAATTAACATTTCCAGATATTAACAAAAATACTGAGTATAGGCTAATGAAATAATAAAAACATATGAACAAAAGACCAATAAATGTGCTTTAAAAGCACAAGAGAATCCGAAGCAATTTTTCTGAGCAGTGAAATTATCTGCTTATATCCTCCTGCACGATAGCATGGCTTAACATAGAAGGTTCTACAATGTATGTGTGACAGACACAATAAATGCATAAAAAATGGGGGGAAAAAACCCTCTATGCAGCTATTATATGTTTATTGTTTTATTGTTAATCAGCTCTTGCTCTCATTAGTGAAATAGTATTCCACTTAGGCAAGAGCTCTTTGACACTAAACTTAATTCTTAATAGGAATATACAACTAATCTCAACATCTTTCACATTCTAACCCCCTCTCTCTCCAAAAAATTACAAGGATTAGTCTGTTTCATACTTATTTAAAAAAAAAAAAAGAAAAAGCATCTAGACTAACTTAGCAAAGATGATAAATGCTTTGCATAAGGTTGAAGGAAATAACACTTCTCCAAAACTTTGAACATCTAGCTTGCCTTCTAAAAAATTTAATTGGTACATCTAATCTTATAGGAAAGATGTTACACCTAAACCGTTCCTCTTCTGTTTATGCTCTCAAGATATTCTGAGAAACATGCAAATGAAGAAAAAGCAGCATGAGTAGAGTCCTCATCATTACAAATCTCACCGAATTTACTCAAAGAAAGTAAGATAACATAAAAGACAACGTAAGCAGAAATAGAAACCCCTCACTCTCTCACCTCCACTCCCATACATCCCAAAATCCAATCAACAACAACAGCAAAAAACCCTAAAGGAGCCATTTCATGTGCTTTAATCAATGCTGGAAAAAAAAAAAAATAAAACACAAAGCTTTTAGTCAACTGGTTCCATTACAGAAGAGTTCTCATTTTCAAGTATTACTATCATTAATACTTGCAAGTCAAACAAGGAAACAAAACAAAACACAAGCACTGCAGACATTAACCATTCCTGTACAAGGAAACCTCAGGTTATTTAATAGCATGTCTAATTAATATGTGCTGTATACAAAAGGAGGAGTAAAACCTGGAATGACATACATTCCACTACAAAACAAGTTTGTCATGGCTTCTCCATGCTATCTCCATAGCAATACCAAGCCAATAGTATTGTTATGGTTTCACATGATGCTGTTTCTGGTAATGGGGAAGGGGCTGTAAAGATGGCTCCTGTAAGAAGTTGCTCAAAACTCTGCCCAGCTGTGAGCCAGACCCACTTCTAAGGCTGAGCCAATCAGATGCCTCCATGATCACTTTTTAAGAAGCAGCCAGAAGAGGTTTCTTCCCATTTCCTCTTTCTTCTTGTCCCTTCTTCTTTTCAGGCTG
>WBNH01012536.1:0-11828 GCA_013401255.1 Urocolius indicus
GACTCCAGCAAATACATGGATTACTTTGAAAGCTTGGCTGATGGTTTGCATGATAATAGTTTTATGCTGCTTGCATCATTGAGTGTGCATTTGTCAATTAAAACAGTGCTTTCAAAGGGGAACTTGTCCTCAATGCAGCCAACCCATAACCATGGTAGGCTGGCCCTGCGGAGGCTGGCAGAACGGCTCTGCAGGAGGATGCCAACACTTCAGTTCTACTCAGGGCT
The DNA here is from genome assembly GCA_013401255.1 of Urocolius indicus. Lineage (NCBI taxonomy): Eukaryota > Metazoa > Chordata > Aves > Coliiformes > Coliidae > Urocolius > Urocolius indicus. The sequence continues at coordinate 228 of WBNH01012536.1, forward strand.
TTCTGGTATGTTGAGATCAGAAGAGAACAAGAGAGTCATGCAATGAAGCCAGCTGCAAAACACAAGCTGTGGAATTTGAACACAGGAATTCCTACGCTGGACTGCACAACTTCTAATGAAGATCTCTTGTTTAGAAGGTTATCTAACCCCCAACTGCAGGTTACAAGTGCTACAGGATTTCCCTTCATTGCAACAAATGTACCCTCCAAGTTCAAACACAGTCATCTTCTGAACAACCGTAACTTCCATTCGAAAAAGAGACCTCTTGACACCACTTTCACCTGTCCTGACATTTTCTTAGTGTGTGGACTCAGCGAAACACTTCTGAACGTGCAAAGTCCACCCCAGTCTCCTGCAATGCCTGCAGAATAGGAGGCAGTCACGGACTGAGGATACGGCAGTATGTTGAGACAGATCCTGGCAGTTGCAGCTTACTTCCCTGCAGTTCTGCTCAGGTGTTGGATTGAGTTTCTTTTTAAATTCTTGCCCCTTTTTTTAAACAAAACAAACACAACAAGAACAAGCTGAAAACCAGCAGCACTTCTAAAAGGCTTTTCTATAAAGCATAATGGAGTGCTAGACTCTTATTTCCTCTTTCTTTTAATAGCAGTCATGTAAGAGAATTAACAGGGTGTTTACTTCTCTTCCCACATGATAGCTGACAAATTGTATCCCTTCAGTTTTATTTCTGAAGCAGACTGGTACATGAATTTTAAGTTGTGTATAAAGCATGCAATAGTCTTCTTGGTCAGTGATTAAGGATGGACCCATCCCAACAGGCAGAATGTAGCTTATTCAAAGCTCTGTCGGAACTGGTAATCAACCTCTGACTGTCAAAATACAATCCCACCACAGAATAACAATGAGAAATGCGTGAAGACAACCATTTTGATATAGTTCTTAGAGGCAAGTTGATCTAATTAATAGTGTCAGACGCAAGACAAAGCTGGATGGACCTAGCTCCAGTTAAAACCTGAAGAGCATTTTATTACCTAGCTGATGGAAAGGGACCCTGTGGAATAAAGCAAGAACAGAGATGTGTAGTAGCTGACTGACTCAAAAGTACTTCAGCCCTGCGTTTGGAACAGACCAGACAGGGGCACATACAACGCCATCTTTTGCTTCTTGCGTTCTTGCAACAAAGAACAATTCCCTTCATGTTTTTGAAAGGGATGTGCTATGATTAAAGAGGAGTCTACCCTCATCTCACTCTACAATAACGTAAACTACAATACAGACAGCTTACAGTTATCTAAGCAGCTCACAGTTATCTTAGCAGTTTTTTTTTCCCTATTTCTAATAGTACGAGAAAACTAACACACAACAAAAATAGGTTTAGGAGCTTTTCTTAGCCCTCTGTCAACATTACAGTTGTCTGTTCTTCCTAACGCTGTAACCATTTAAACTATTTTCTGCAGAAATACGAAACAAACGAGAGAAGTCTGTCTATACATATTTCAGTTCAGCACCCCCTCCTGCCCTCTAGGATACACTTCAGCGTTATACAACGCTTCCAGCCCCCTGATGTACTACTGCATGAGCAGGTTTGGCTCCAGAGGCTGGCTCCATATCAAACCCATTGTTAAACAGCATAATAAAAATAAAAATTACTTTATCAATTTAAATAGAAGATTGAATGATTAAAACAACATACCAGGCTGCTCATTTAATATAGGGTACTTAAATTTTTTTTCCCCTCCCAGAACCTTAATTCTCTTCCTCTTCCTCTAATCCCACCTTTGAAGGCATTCATTAAGAGCTGTCTAATGAATACAGACAAGTCTCTGCAAAAGCATCTGAAAGAGATGCCCAGCAGGAAAAGGGTACAGGAAGTATTGACGCTTGCAGCTAAGACTTGCATTACAAAAACATACATTTCTGAATTTAAAGCAATTTTCTTTATAGTGGAGACTCCCTCACAAGCTTTATTGCTAAAGCAAAGTTATGAGATTGCATAACAAACAGCAAAAGGCAAGAACCACTGCTAAAGAGCAACATGTAATCACCTTTTAATAAGGGAAAAGAAATACATAAAAAACCCCGAACACTTGCAACTGTGCAGCCTACCCTACGGTGCTGTATTTGGTACAGTCACAGCAACAATACATTAGCTAAATGTCAAGTAAAAAACAACTTGGTTTGCAATTTCTTCGTTTAAATCGGGCTCTTCTTACACTAACATGTTGCCGTCCTAACACTCAGGTCAGCTCTCCCACAGAAGAACCACATTACCCGAACAGTAAGGTGCTATTCACTGCTTGCAATAAATAACACTGTCTACTAGAAACACAATTAGAGGTATGAATTTTGAAGTGTACATGAGAGTAGCTGAGTAAGATTGATAAACCATCCTCTTCTGAGTTTCCATTTCCTCACTTCAACATTAACTAGGTGAAATCAACACCTCATCCTCTGAAGTAGCTCACGTAAGCCGTAAACGTCAGTAGGTCTGCCTTTCTATATACATATGTCACCTTTAAATGTTTAATGTGCCCTAAAGTAGTTTTTTTTGCATTTTGTTTCTTTGATGTAGTAACAGATGTACTGTTTTTTGTTGAACTAGGCTTTGTTGCTTTGTTCTTGTTGTTGCTGTCTCCCTAACAAGGCTCTTTGGGCATGGTGGGGAGAACAGGCATTATTTCTCAGTTGCAAATTTCTAACCACTTTCCCTAGTGGTAGCTCCAAGAGGCAATCTCCATCACTGCCTGCTTTCTTACTCTCAGAACAAACCTGTCCAGTATTGTGAATCCTTTTCAGCCTGTCAGAAACAAAAACTTCTTTCAGAAGAATATTCAAACGTGGCTGGAAAAACAGGCGTCATGTAACTGAAAAATTCTAAAGGTACATCACATGTGTATGCAAGTATCCAACTGCTTCTGCTCCAGGTGAAGAAAGTTCCCCCTGAAATGCTATTACAAGACATTTGAGAAATAGATAAATCTTTCTTTTGGATATATTAGTTCTTTAGGGTCACTTGGGGAGATAAAATACCTATGTTAAGCAGCATAATGAAAAGCGTTATTAAACTGTACCATGGCACTTGAAAGGCTTAATACTTAAGCTCTAAAGCCTTTCAGCAACACTGAAGAAATCCTTACCAGTCCATTAGTATGATTACACATGTCCCATAAAGGTATTAGAGCCAACGTAACTCTGGATCCATCTTCTGTGGGAATCTGGTTCTGCCGTGTCATAACAGAGGACACGGCCCATCTACAAAAGTGAAAAACATTAGATGGTCAAGGATCAAAGCAGCAATGTATGACTGGCTGGAGCCCAGCCCCAAGCAATCACTTAGGCTGTAAGTTCCCAAAATTAGCTTTCTTAAAGATGCCACTCACTATAGTAACAGCAGAAGGAAACACCACTTGCAGGAAAAGCGGCAGCTCCTAGGTTTCCAAGACACGCACACAGACCAATTCCCAAATCAGGACTGCAATCCCAGTCCTCCAATGTGCTCTTTGCAACAGATCCTTCATACTTTCCATTACTTCAACCAAGACCCATTCTCAAGTCACCTCCTGCTTTCCCAGCCCTTCGCTGCACACATACCTCTCACCACACATCTCAAAGTCAGGCTCAGCCATCCCTGCAGGCTTCAGAGCAGTTCACAGTTACTGCTTAGCACCCAGGGGCTCTTATCCACGTGCAGACACTTGTAAGAGCCAGGACATTTTCTTCCCTTTGCTCCTACAATGCTGATGTACTGCATGGACTGGGAACCAGTGTCATCACCCGACACACGCATTTTGGTTAGTGCTGCCCTTCAGTTTGCAAACTTCTGGCTTAGAACAGTACTGCAAAATGTTCTGCCTCTCGGGATAAAGAGGAAACAAAGGCTCAATGTTGCAGATATCCAGGTAAAAAAAGGATAACACCGTTTAGCACACACGCCTCATTTGAAACCCTTCTAAGTCACGGTAAGCAAGTGAAATGTCAGCTATCTGTTCAAATATAAGAACCTGCAGAAAAGCTTAAACATTGCAGCACTTTCTAAAATACTTTATATTTAAAGCAAATTAAATTACATTTAAGACAAAAATGAATATTAAATGCTGGGGTGGAAGGGGGAAGAATAAAGGAATACCACCAGAAGGCTAAAGCAATTTTAACCCCTGCAGATCTCACCACTACCAAGTATCTAATACACAGGACTTTTCCAAAACGACAACATGTTGCTCAAAGATTTCATCAAATTCAAATCTACTTAGTTCCTAAAAAGCCAGTTTAAATTGGGTACACTTTTGACAGACAAACACTGTTTGGAACGTGTTTCTTTTTTTAATTGTTGCAACTTACCTGCAAAATTTTAGAGTATTTCACACGTAAACACCCAGAAGTACAACCTGGCTACAAAAATCCCTGTATGATCTCGTAAACACCTTTTAGTCGGGCTATTTTACAACTCTCACTGTCTTAGCTACTCTTATTTTTATCTTGTCACCCCTCACACACCCCCAAGTGACACTCCAGCTTCACATGTACAAGTTAAGTTGTCCCGACCTCCTGCTCAACCACTGTAAATATTAGTTTTCACTACTGCATATTGGTAACACCTTTTATCACACAAGTAATAATGTTTTCAAAGTCCCCGAACCCAAACTCTAAACCTCCTGAAATGTCAAGTGAATGATTTTCTGAAGANGCAAGTTGCAGAAGAAAGGTGAAAAGAGAAAGAAAAAGAGAAATCAGAAATCAGTCAGCAGAATTTCATTATTTAGCTGCCTAACAAGAGCCAAATGAAGCAGGAGGCGTCCAGCCGCGCTACAGAGGGATCATCATGCTATTATGCTCTCATACATCACTGTCAACTTAATTTGTTGTGCCCAGCAGCCGCCATAAATCTGCTTCTTCATATTTCAGGACTGGAACCCACAGACATCGTAGGAAAATAAGAAATTTAAGGTGGACTGAGCATGTAAAGGTGAAACAAAACCCAGTCCTTGATGTAGAGTCAGGGAAAGAAATCAGACGGTAAGTGTGCACTAGGTTTCACCAGCTTCCACGTTTTCCTCTTCTCTGGGCTATCAGTAAGGTATTTCACAAACGGAGGAAAAAANACTTGCAGGAAAAGCGGCAGCTCCTAGGTTTCCAAGACACGCACACAGACCAATTCCCAAATTAGGACTGCAATCCCAGTCCTCCAATGTGCTCTCTGCAACAGATCCTTCATACTTTCCATTACTTCAACCAAGACCCATTCTCAAGTCACCTCCTGCTTTCCCAGCCCTTCGCTGCACACATACCTCTCACCACACATCTCAAAGTCAGGCTCAGCCATCCCTGCAGGCTTCAGAGCAGTTCACAGTTACTGCTTAGCACCCAGGGGCTCTTATCCACGTGCAGACACTTGTAAGAGCCAGGACATTTTCTTCCCTTTGCTCCTACAATGCTGATGTACTGCATGAACTGGGAACCAGTGTCATCACCCAACACACGCATTTTGGTTAGTGCTGCCCTTCAGTTTGCAAACTTCTGGCTTAGAACAGTACTGCAAAATGTTCTGCCTCTCGGGATAAAGAGGAAACAAAGGCTCAATGTTGCAGATATCCAGGTAATAAAAGGATAACACCGTTTAGCACACACGCCTCATTTGAAACCCTTCTAAGTCACGGTAAGCAAGTGAAATGTCAGCTATCTGTTCAAATATAAGAACCTGCAGAAAAGCTTAAACATTGCAGCACTTTCTAAAATACTTTATATTTAAAGCAAATTAAATTACATTTAAGACAAAAATGAATATTAAATGCTGGGGTGGAAGGGGGAAGAATAAAGGAATACCACCAGAAGGCTAAAGCAATTTTAACCCCTGCAGATCTCACCACTACCAAGTATCTAATACACAGGACTTTTCCAAAACGACAACATGTTGCTCAAAGATTTCATCAAATTCAAATCTACTTAGTTCCTAAAAAGCCAGTTTAAATTGGGTACACTTTTGACAGACAAACACTGTTTGGAACGTGTTTCTTTTTTTAATTGTTGCAACTTACCTGCAAAATTTTAGAGTATTTCACACGTAAACACCCAGAAGTACAACCTGGCTACAAAAATCCCTGTATGATCTCGTAAACACCTTTTAGTCGGGCTATTTTACAACTCTCACTGTCTTAGCTACTCTTATTTTTATCTTGTCACCCCTCACACACCCCCAAGTGACACTCCAGCTTCACATGTACAAGTTAAGTTGTCCCGACCTCCTGCTCAACCACTGTAAATATTAGTTTTCACTACTGCATATTGGTAACACCTTTTATCACACAAGTAATAATGTTTTCAAAGTCCCCGAACCCAAACTCTAAACCTCCTGAAATGTCAAGTGAATGATTTTCTGAAGAAACAATGGATTACCTGACTAATCGCAGCCTACTCTTGCCAGTTGGCTAAATTAACTGCTCATAATGACTATTCCTTTGTAACAATTATAATCTGCATATTTACTTTACTCTCCTCTGCATTAAGTATATATTAGTATCAAATGCTATATTTAACTTTTCAATAGCAAGAGGGCTTTCCCATCAGTGAAGAAATTTCCAGGGCCTCACATTTCACTATATTAAAGAAGAAAAAAAGGCGTGGGGGGGGGGGGGTTGGAAGGATAAAATGAAAAGACAGACCAACCTGTAGTCGTCGTAAGTAAAAGAATCCTTTAAGGGCAATTTGCTGGCATTGGGATGAGTCTGGGAAATGCAAGTTGCAGAAGAAAGGTGAAAAGAGAAAGAAAAAGAGAAATCAGAAATCAGTCAGCAGAATTTCATTATTTAGCTGCCTAACAGATCCTAACAAGAGCCAAATGAAGCAGGAGGCGTCCAGCCGCGCTACAGAGGGATCATCATGCTATTATGCTCTCATACATCACTGTCAACTTAATTTGTTGTGCCCAGCAGCCGCCATAAATCTGCTTCTTCATATTTCAGGACTGGAACCCACAGACATCGTAGGAAAATAAGAAATTTAAGGTGGACTGAGCATGTAAAGGTGAAACAAAACCCAGTCCTTGATGTAGAGTCAGGGAAAGAAATCAGACGGTAAGTGTGCACTAGGTTTCACCAGCTTCCACGTTTTCCTCTTCTCTGGGCTATCAGTAAGGTATTTCACAAACGGAGGAAAAAATCATACAAGGTTTTCACCTGTTAGGCTGTTATTGGGTAAAAGTTGCACCACACCTCTGAAACCAAACGAAATACTGCAATAATTTTGGTGACAAGTACCGGTTAGAGCATTTTCTGTTAACTCATCTACACACGCTCCTCTCTGAAGCTGAGCATGCACACCTCAGCTGTCAGGAACAAGCAAAACGCTGAGATTTTTTTCAAAGGCTGTAGGAAGCTGCAATACCTGCAACTTTCCTGATTCAATTTAACTTATTTAAAAGTTCCAAAAATACAGGCAGCGTTAAGCCCACACTCGCACACTTGAAAACTTGATGACGATTCACAAACGGAAAGCCGTAATAGCACCCATTTTAATCTTCAGGTTCAATTAGGTGTCGGGGATGAATTGAAGCAAATCATCCAACGGTTAGTTCAGAAGACACGAGTTATTTTTTTTGCATAGCCGTGTCTTTGTGACACTCTGAATGCGTGAAGCTCCGTGTAGCATGCAGGGTTTTGTGGGTTTTTTTTTANTTAAATTACATTTAAGACAAAAATGAATATTAAATGCTGGGGTGGAAGGGGGAAGAATAAAGGAATACCACCAGAAGGCTAAAGCAATTTTAACCCCTGCAGATCTCACCACTACCAAGTATCTAATACACAGGACTTTTCCAAAACGACAACATGTTGCTCAAAGATTTCATCAAATTCAAATCTACTTAGTTCCTAAAAAGCCAGTTTAAATTGGGTACACTTTTGACAGACAAACACTGTTTGGAACGTGTTTCTTTTTTTAATTGTTGCAACTTACCTGCAAAATTTTAGAGTATTTCACACGTAAACACCCAGAAGTACAACCTGGCTACAAAAATCCCTGTATGATCTCGTAAACACCTTTTAGTCGGGCTATTTTACAACTCTCACTGTCTTAGCTACTCTTATTTTTATCTTGTCACCCCTCACACACCCCCAAGTGACACTCCAGCTTCACATGTACAAGTTAAGTTGTCCCGACCTCCTGCTCAACCACTGTAAATATTAGTTTTCACTACTGCATATTGGTAACACCTTTTATCACACAAGTAATAATGTTTTCAAAGTCCCCGAACCCAAACTCTAAACCTCCTGAAATGTCAAGTGAATGATTTTCTGAAGAAACAATGGATTACCTGACTAATCGCAGCCTACTCTTGCCAGTTGGCTAAATTAACTGCTCATAATGACTATTCCTTTGTAACAATTATAATCTGCATATTTACTTTACTCTCCTCTGCATTAAGTATATATTAGTATCAAATGCTATATTTAACTTTTCAATAGCAAGAGGGCTTTCCCATCAGTGAAGAAATTTCCAGGGCCTCACATTTCACTATATTAAAGAAGAAAAAAAGGCGTGGGGGGGGGGGGGTTGGAAGGATAAAATGAAAAGACAGACCAACCTGTAGTCGTCGTAAGTAAAAGAATCCTTTAAGGGCAATTTGCTGGCATTGGGATGAGTCTGGGAAATGCAAGTTGCAGAAGAAAGGTGAAAAGAGAAAGAAAAAGAGAAATCAGAAATCAGTCAGCAGAATTTCATTATTTAGCTGCCTAACAGATCCTAACAAGAGCCAAATGAAGCAGGAGGCGTCCAGCCGCGCTACAGAGGGATCATCATGCTATTATGCTCTCATACATCACTGTCAACTTAATTTGTTGTGCCCAGCAGCCGCCATAAATCTGCTTCTTCATATTTCAGGACTGGAACCCACAGACATCGTAGGAAAATAAGAAATTTAAGGTGGACTGAGCATGTAAAGGTGAAACAAAACCCAGTCCTTGATGTAGAGTCAGGGAAAGAAATCAGACGGTAAGTGTGCACTAGGTTTCACCAGCTTCCACGTTTTCCTCTTCTCTGGGCTATCAGTAAGGTATTTCACAAACGGAGGAAAAAATCATACAAGGTTTTCACCTGTTAGGCTGTTATTGGGTAAAAGTTGCACCACACCTCTGAAACCAAACGAAATACTGCAATAATTTTGGTGACAAGTACCGGTTAGAGCATTTTCTGTTAACTCATCTACACACGCTCCTCTCTGAAGCTGAGCATGCACACCTCAGCTGTCAGGAACAAGCAAAACGCTGAGATTTTTTTCAAAGGCTGTAGGAAGCTGCAATACCTGCAACTTTCCTGATTCAATTTAACTTATTTAAAAGTTCCAAAAATACAGGCAGCGTTAAGCCCACACTCGCACACTTGAAAACTTGATGACGATTCACAAACGGAAAGCCGTAATAGCACCCATTTTAATCTTCAGGTTCAATTAGGTGTCGGGGATGAATTGAAGCAAATCATCCAACGGTTAGTTCAGAAGACACGAGTTATTTTTTGTGCATAGCCGTGTCTTTGTGACGCTCTGAATGCGTGAAGCTCCGTGTAGCATGCAGGGTTTTGTGGGTTTTTTTTTTACTCTTGATGCATTAGCATCACAAGTGCGTGGTAATTTATCATTTCTCACTGTAATGTACTTGCTGGCACTGTGTGCAGGACAGTAGGGGATGAGGTAAAAGTGGCTCTAAACCGTAAATCAATTAGAAAACAAAAGCTCGTGCTCGGCGCGCAATTTTAGGCAAATTATATATTACAAAAGACTGCCAATTAGGTGTTAGGTCCCAGGTGTCTGCTCTCCCTCGGCCCCTTGCAGTTAACCCTTTGGACAGGCTTTCTCTGCAACAACAGAGGAGTTCCCAATCCCAGCCCCTCCTGCCCCATCCCTCACTGCCTTTTCCCCCCGTTTCTCCGTTTCCACGCGGTTCCCATTCACGCGCTCGACGGGGCCATCGCACGACGCATCCCCCCGGAGTTGAGTTGTTGCAGCGGGTTGTACGGAGTCACTTCTTCCCACAAACTCATTCAGTGCAAACCCCGAANATTTTAACCCCTGCAGATCTCACCACTACCAAGTATCTAATACACAGGACTTTTCCAAAACGACAACATGTTGCTCAAAGATTTCATCAAATTCAAATCTACTTAGTTCCTAAAAAGCCAGTTTAAATTGGGTACACTTTTGACAGACAAACACTGTTTGGAACGTGTTTCTTTTTTTAATTGTTGCAACTTACCTGCAAAATTTTAGAGTATTTCACACGTAAACACCCAGAAGTACAACCTGGCTACAAAAATCCCTGTATGATCTCGTAAACACCTTTTAGTCGGGCTATTTTACAACTCTCACTGTCTTAGCTACTCTTATTTTTATCTTGTCACCCCTCACACACCCCCAAGTGACACTCCAGCTTCACATGTACAAGTTAAGTTGTCCCGACCTCCTGCTCAACCACTGTAAATATTAGTTTTCACTACTGCATATTGGTAACACCTTTTATCACACAAGTAATAATGTTTTCAAAGTCCCCGAACCCAAACTCTAAACCTCCTGAAATGTCAAGTGAATGATTTTCTGAAGAAACAATGGATTACCTGACTAATCGCAGCCTACTCTTGCCAGTTGGCTAAATTAACTGCTCATAATGACTATTCCTTTGTAACAATTATAATCTGCATATTTACTTTACTCTCCTCTGCATTAAGTATATATTAGTATCAAATGCTATATTTAACTTTTCAATAGCAAGAGGGCTTTCCCATCAGTGAAGAAATTTCCAGGGCCTCACATTTCACTATATTAAAGAAGAAAAAAAGGCGTGGGGGGGGGGGGGTTGGAAGGATAAAATGAAAAGACAGACCAACCTGTAGTCGTCGTAAGTAAAAGAATCCTTTAAGGGCAATTTGCTGGCATTGGGATGAGTCTGGGAAATGCAAGTTGCAGAAGAAAGGTGAAAAGAGAAAGAAAAAGAGAAATCAGAAATCAGTCAGCAGAATTTCATTATTTAGCTGCCTAACAAGAGCCAAATGAAGCAGGAGGCGTCCAGCCGCGCTACAGAGGGATCATCATGCTATTATGCTCTCATACATCACTGTCAACTTAATTTGTTGTGCCCAGCAGCCGCCATAAATCTGCTTCTTCATATTTCAGGACTGGAACCCACAGACATCGTAGGAAAATAAGAAATTTAAGGTGGACTGAGCATGTAAAGGTGAAACAAAACCCAGTCCTTGATGTAGAGTCAGGGAAAGAAATCAGACGGTAAGTGTGCACTAGGTTTCACCAGCTTCCACGTTTTCCTCTTCTCTGGGCTATCAGTAAGGTATTTCACAAACGGAGGAAAAAATCATACAAGGTTTTCACCTGTTAGGCTGTTATTGGGTAAAAGTTGCACCACACCTCTGAAACCAAACGAAATACTGCAATAATTTTGGTGACAAGTACCGGTTAGAGCATTTTCTGTTAACTCATCTACACACGCTCCTCTCTGAAGCTGAGCATGCACACCTCAGCTGTCAGGAACAAGCAAAACGCTGAGATTTTTTTCAAAGGCTGTAGGAAGCTGCAATACCTGCAACTTTCCTGATTCAATTTAACTTATTTAAAAGTTCCAAAAATACAGGCAGCGTTAAGCCCAC
>WBNH01012536.1:15857-27068 GCA_013401255.1 Urocolius indicus
AAAAAAAAAAAGAGATACAGACATATTTAAACTAAACAAACACTTAATATGTGGGGGGAAAAAAAAAAAAATCTCATATCTAGCTTTTATAGGTTTATGCTGTGAGGTCTCCACAGATTAGCCTTGAAATGTGACATTATCCACTAGAGCAACCCTGACTTTAACTTACCAAGTCGCTATCGAAGGAGTTTCAGAAAGTTGGGAGGGAAAGCTTTAAAAAAGAAACCAACACCCCAACAAATGGGAACATCAAAATGTGAATACATTCATTTAGATGCAGGTCCTGACATTCTACTGAAAGAGTTATTATAAAGAACAAATACCATCTCTTTCGTTACCCTTTCTGTGAAAATATTGTCAGAGCTGGTAATCAGGGTGATGACCACTGCAAAAACAAATAGTGGCGTGCTGAATTTCATTTGCTTCCTGATGCTGCTATTCCTAATCAAAATAAGAGAGAGAGAGAGAGCGCTTCTTCCCCTTCAGCGTTCCAAGCCTTCCCTGAGACATTTGGAGGATCTCTCAAAATAACCAGAAATATTAAAAAGTAACAGTGATTGCTGCCAGATTGTCTGCAGCCACTGCGGAAAGAGACAGACTGTTATTCTAGTCACCTAAAACACTATCAGACTAGAAGCCAGTTACTCAGTATGGCAACCAGAGAAAAGAGGGGAGGGGGAGAGAAAAAGAAATGTTAAAAAGGGAAAAAAAATAAAAAGAAGACAGTTTCAGACATTTTTGTCTTTCTGGGAAGCTGTAATATCCAGGGGTTTGTGTCTCACAACTCCTGATGCCCCACAGGGGCCTTTCACAGAATCTCAAGGGCTGGAACGGACCTGAAAAGCTCATCCACTGCAACCTCCCTGCCAGAGCAGCAGCACCTAGAGCAGGGCACACTGGGACTCATCCAGCTGGGTTGGGATGTCTCCAGAGAAGGAGCCTCCACAGCCCATCTGGGCAGCCCCTGCCAGTGCTCCCTCACCTCACACTGAAGAAACTTTTCCTTGTGTTGCTTTGGAACCTCTTGTGTTCCAGCTTGTCCCCGTTGCCCCTTGTCCTGTCATTGGCCATCACTGAGCACAGCCTGGCTCCAGACTCCTCACACCCACCTTTGATGCACTTGTAAACATCAATGAGGTCACTCCTCAGTCTCCTCCAAGCTGCAGAGCCCCAGCTCCCTCAGCCTTTCATCACAAGGCAGATGCTTCACTCCATCATCTCTGTGGCCTTTGCACTAATAATTTCTCCATCATGTTTTTGGACGGACACCACAAGATAAGGGTTTTCAAGTCTTATAGACAAGGCACCATAAGACTGCTGCACTTTGAAGAAGGCCTGCTTTCATTTGGACAGCACGAAGGCTTCGATGTAGAAAAGGTGAGCGTCTTCCCACCTGAGAAGCCACCGTAACCTTCGCTTCTGCTCTCGAGCCCACAATGGCACCAACCTCCTGTAAAACCGTGTCCAGGCTATTAAAGGCAGTAACCTCTTACCCCATTCAAGCACAAAATGCCAAAGCTCATTTATCAGGGCTCCATTTCCATTAGAATTAGCTTTAATTTGCGTGTTCATCAAGCAATGAAAAGTCCAAATCCTGTTACTGCAGCGAGCAAAGAAATGTCTGAGCAAAAGTTACCATTAGAGGGCAAGTTTACATAGTGTTAAATTTTTGTTCACATCTATGCTATTGGGTGTCTTGAAATATTCCTTTGTACCTTTAACCCTTGTATACTCCAAGTAAGAAAAAAATTAATTGAATCCCTGGCTGTGAGCAAAGTCAGTGGGTTTTTTTGAACAGACACCACGTCTCATCCGAGATAAGCTGACAATCAGAGTCATCTACTACTCCACTGCAATACCTAACTAAAGAAAACAAATCCTTGGGTTTGTACACGCAGAGGTGGTTGAATCTCTCTGAAAGATATTTCAAGTACTCACAAGTCCAAGGCGAAGTTCTGGGCGATTGCTGCATCAATATTACTAAATCAGATTTCAATATTCTCAAAAACCTCTTGTGTACTGTTCAAGTACAGGAAGCTCCGTTTCTATTTCACAAAGGCATCATACTAAGTGTTGAGATTATACTGAGGCCATCACTCCACCCCTTTCTCAGCCTCCAAAACACCGAGGCTGCTTGAAACAGTTAAAGCCAAAACCAGTTTAAGCTTCCACCTTGTTAACTTTCACTCCTTTGAACGTGAAGCCCAAGGGTTTGTTCCTTTTGACCAAACAATTTTTTTCCTTGCTTTCTTTGCGGATTCTCCCCTTTCCAACGCACTCATTAACATGGGGAGATTTCCTTATGAGCCTTGTTGGATGCTACTTGATGGTTTCAGGCCAATGTGTAGGTGTACAAAAATGCAAACATACACACACACACACATACATACATACACACACCACACACACATACGTACACACACACACATACATACACACACACATACATACACACACACATACATACACACACACATACATACACACACACATACATACACACACACACCCCACACACACATACATACACACACGCATCCCCCACACACTCTCTCTTTCAGGGCCAGAAGCATGAAGATCTGTCAGTATTTGCCGGTTACTGTCCCTTTCCCAGCTCTGGAAATCCTTTGAAGCAGCAGCCTTGAAAAGAAACTCCTCTCTGTGGAGCTGCTGAGGCTTTAACTGCCCTAAAGCTAAGTAAAATAAATAATTCAGAATGGAGGATCCTGGTGATCTACAGGGAAACAAGAACTTGCTTTTTCCAATGGACATACACTGCCTAACCCAGCGAGGGTAAGTCAGTTCACTGTACAGGACAGGAGACAAAGCCAAAGATTATTTTACTTTGTAATAGCAGTTTATAACTACAGAGGCATGTTCTGGAATTTGCAAACAGCCCAACTCATGAAGCACTAGGAATTTCGTCCACAAACCTGTGCTGCTAACAGAAGAAAGCCCATCCTACTTTGCAAAACCTAACAGAACTAATCTTAACATTAAAAAGGTGCCACAGGATTGAAACTTATTAAATCTAGATAACGTTCTTCCTTATTCTGTATGTAAATGTTTATTTACTTTCTGCCAATACACACAAGAAAGCACTGTTGCACACTATTAGGGGATTCACGCAGCGGAAGCAGAGCTGAATGTCTCCTTCTGGTGTAATGGAATTTAACTGCACAATCCCTTTTCCTGCACCTTCTACCTGCAAAAATTTCTCTTAGCTCACGAGACAGCAGTGGCATAACAGACAAGTCAAACCATGGCATCAGCTACTAACTCAAGGGTCTGAAGGCCTGACAACCCAGTTCACGCGCAGAGTGGACGGTACAATTTGGGTGACCGAGTGCACAAGTAATACTGAGCTGACTGCAAATGATACTACAGTCCCGTGGCATCTCCTGTATTAAACAGAGGCAGGACAGTGATGGACTTCTCAACATACATTTGGTGATCATTTACAGAGTACTTTTTAATACAGAATTCTAAAATCCTGTTCTTCCACAAATGGCTTGGAGCTGAATGCAGCCCCACTGAGGGCTGAAGGGACGAAGTAAGAACGCAAGCTGGCCTGAGACTGGACGTGTTTTCCAACGAGGCAGCCTCCCCAGACCCTGCTGTCCCTGTTTGTGTAACAGAAAGATGCTCTATGTCTGTTACTGTCCGTAGTAAATCTGCTCATGAAATATGAGTTTAGTGCTGATATTGAGCTTCAGATCGTTCAGCTCAGTCTGCAGTACTTAATCCAGGCAGGTACAGTAAGATAGCTCCTTGCAAAGGCCTAAGCTTGCATACCACACCATACTGGTTACTCTTTAGGCCTTTCCTGAGGTACAAGGTTTACCTTCCCCATTTCATTTAGTACAACATTTTGTGCACCGTGTTCATACACGAATTCATCACATGACTCTACCATTCATTTCATAGAATGGTAGGGGTTGGAAGGGATCATCCAAGTCCAACTCCCTGCCAAAGCAGGTTCCCCTCGATCAAGGGGCACAGGAACGTGTCCAGGCAGGTTTGGAAACCTCTCAAGAAGGAGCCTCCACAACCTCCCTGTGCCAGGGCTCCCTCACCCTCAGAGTAAAGAAGTTTTTCCTTTAGTGTATCACAAGCCACCAATAAAATGCTCCAATGGGAAGTCTGCAGTGAAATGCTTTAAAAAGATTACAACAATATTTCCTATTAAAAACCACTCCACGTCCAAAGAGTTTCCTAACAAGCATTAATATTAGTTGTGTTACCTGTCAATTGACTACTGAAGTTTATAGATGAATCATACCAGAAAGGCTCTTAGGCTGAAGCTTGGATCACGGTCATCTTGGTTATACCAAGGTACAGCCAGGATGGCACTTGGGGCACGGCAAGTCCTGGAACCAGACGTACTGGGACTACAGCTCACACACACCCGAAACTAAAAACTTATCACTTCCTCTTCAACTCACATTCAAATCATGCTACAAGAAAATAAACTTTGGTTTACTTAGCAACATATCAATCTCCTACTGTGTGGAGTATTAGCATTGGGTCTGACTGAAGAGGATTATCCACTTTGTAATTTAGTTAAATTACTAATTTTAACAAAGATAAGTCCCCTGTATAATTTTGCAGTGCTTAAAGAATACATCCTTTGAGTATTCCATTCTAAGAAACATCAGCTTGTTACAATATTTTACATTTATGGAACATTTATAACTGCTGTTACATCAGGAAAAATATTAAATCTGCACAATAAGTACAAACTTTATATGAGAAACTGTACTTGTAAGTGCATGATGATCTCCTGATGTCTGCCGAGGCACTCACTTCCACAAGACACAGACAGCATCTCTGGGGATAAACTCAACTGCCCCAGAAAGTGCAACTCAGTTACAAAAATAAAAATAAAAGCAACTATAAGAAAAGCAAACAAAAAAAACAACCCCTCTCTCCACAATATTGGCTGTAAAAACAGATGCTTATCTGCATTCTCAACCAGGAGAGTAGCTGAGAACCTCATCTTCAAAAGAAAAAGCCTTAAAAGCCCGTAATACTAACAAAACAATGGATTATTCCTCCCAAACGTGGCTTAAACTGCACAGAAACAAATTTCGTTTAGCACTAGCATATAGGCTTCAAAGCGTGTATCTGCTTCTCTAGAGGCAAGAGGGCGTTCAGGCTGCTACAACAGAATCCGGCCCATTCCGAATAGAAAAATCAATTAAAACCTACCGATTAGGGGATCTGAACACAATGAACGTCTAAAGAAAGATAACATCTACATTCAAAATGAAAGATATGTTTTATCCTGTCTGTCCTCCAACTTTCAAACATTTTGACTGTAAGAAATAGCAGACACCAAGTAGGACGTGCCTGTATTTCGATCTAGGCCAGCACAGTCCAACTGGCGCCCGTCAGCTGAATCTGGACCACAGGATGCCTCCATATGGCCTGCCACCTTTTCCTTGGAGGAGATAGGGAACAGCTGTTTGAGGAGCAAATGCTGCCCGAACAGCCAAACACCTCCTCCTGTGTCCGGCTGGCTCGCAGCCCAGAGCTGTCGCCGTGTTCCTGTGGAAGGCAAGGAAGGAACGGGGGAAGAAGGAGGCAGCAGACCTCCTACCCGTGCAAGGACTTGAGCTCTTCATTTGCCTGAGACAGACAGATGCAACCCAGCAAAGCCTGTAGCTGCTTCTGTCATGGAGAAGGGCAGCACAGGAACGGCCCAACAAAGCCCCAGAATCTGCCATTACTGTCATCATCATAAGCGGGGCTGAGATACACCAGAAGTGACATTAGAGTCAGGAGCTTGGCTCACGCTCACAGAGTCTGAACCACCTTATAGTAGATACACTAAGTGCTATAGTACAAGCATACAGTCAGTCTCCAGCTTGCTGCCAGCAAAGCAGATTAATACAATATTTTGGCCTTCAGAGAGGAAAAACAGAGAAAAGCATAAATATATTCCATTATTAACCACCTATTGATTCATTAATGATCAAGCAGAACAAGCTGGGTACTGAAATTCAGACAAAGCAAATTAATTAATAGCAGCACTATTTTACCTTTGTAATTGCCCACCCCGTGGAATTTTAAATCTCTCCTTTAGGAGACGTGTATAGTAGGCAGGCAAGCAGAAGGGAAAGGGTTTTATAGGGTTTAAAACTGTTCCATCTTTCTTACACCCATTTTTCACAGTGTCACTGACATCACTTCTGAAAAAAGCCATTTGATTGGCAAGCCAATGAGTATAAATCAAGTAGGAGGGAAACTGAGAACCCTAAGGACCTACCTGGTACACGATCTAAACTGTACTCTGCTTCCAAATATATTTGCTTTTGACCACATATCGGTTGAACTCTTTAGAAGCACTGAAATATTGCCTGTCAACTAAAAATAATGAACAACTTCCAAACATTTGAACAGCTCGGAGTGTTTTAAAAGGCAGCACACTTGTCTGCATTCAACTCTTAAACGCTATTTTGCACATGAAAGTTATATAGTGGTATCTTAAAGCCAACTACAGAGAGACACCAGACGTTCTACTTCACACTGACCTGGAAAATCATATGCTTATTGGAATAGGAGAGATTAGAAGCTGTACAGAAAAGTAACGTAAGAGCAGCATAAGTCATATGGAAAGTATCATCACAACTTCTAAAACGAGTGTCAAAATTAAGCTAGAGATGTGAAATCTCACCTAATATACCCAATACTAAGGAGTCAAATGTGATATTAGGTTTTAAAGATGCTATGATATTTGAGATCTAGAACTTAATGTGTTAAAACGGCCACAAATTATGTTCTAGTGCCCAACAGCTAATCACTGGATTTGAGAATTTCATTCACACTAAATCAATTAGTCAAATTTCATATGAATAATAAATCAAATTTAGTATCAGAAGGGACTGCAACCTCCAGGAAATTAAGTTGTCTGTCCAATAGTGCACACAAACAGATCAAAACATGTTTGGATAGGTTACGGCAAGGATTATATTCACAATGGGACTACAGTAACACTTTCACGAGCACTGGCCAGATGTCAATACACAGTAGTCAGACAAGGGGTACGAGAGTGTTCCTGTGGAACACTGGATACCACTCAAGAAGTATTCATGACTCCTACCAAATGGATTCTTTTAAAAAAAAAATAAACAGAAATAAAAAAGATGTTAAGAAGTTTCTCATCTTTTTATAAGCCCCTCTTTAACTACTGAGAGGCTGCAATAAGGTTTTCCTGCAGGATTCTTTTCTTCATGCTCTGTGTCACCAGGTCCCCTGCCCCATTCAGCAGCAGACTCATCATCTCCCTAGTCTTCTTTCTGTCACCTATATATAAAAGGTAGAAGCCCTTTTGGCTGCCTCTGACGTGCCCTGTCAGGCTCAACTCCTCCTGGGCTTTAGCTTTCTTAACCTCACCCCTGCATGACTGCACAATGACTCTGTACTCCTCCCAGGTTATTTGTCCCCCTGTTTCCACTCTGCAGCCTTCATATTTGTGTTTCAGTTTTGCTGTGAGCCCAATTTTTCATTCATTCAGGCCTCCTGGTATTTTTGCCTGACTTTCTGCTCATTGGGATGGACTGCTCTTGAACCTGGAGGAGGTTACCCTTTAATATTAACTATACTTTATTTCTTGGGTCCCTCTCCCCTCCAGAGTCTTACGTCACAGGAGTCTTCAAGGAGATCTGAGATCAGTACTGCTCTCCTGAAGTCCAGCACTGTGACCTTGCTTTTTGCTCTGCTCTCTGCTCTTATGATCCTGAACTGTCTTAGGCTGTCTTAGACCTTCCTATCTTTAGAGGTCTCTTCTAATCTCTACCATTCTGTGATTCATATTCCCAACAAACTCTTCTGTGTTTCTAAGTATAAGGTCAGTAAATTGTCCTTCAGTAAGGCAGATAACAGTCTTCACTACACCTAGGAAAAAGATACAACACTGCTTCAGACTCATAACTGTCCAAAACATAAACAGAGTTGAGGCACTTCCAGCCTCTCTAAGAGCACCCCTCGTCTTGATGTCTTGCTTTGAGTTACACAAACTTGTGTGCAGTAGCCTACAAACAGGGATGCTGATGCACCTGAAAGTCAAACACAAAGACCACTGTATAGTCTTTTAAATAAAGTTGAAACTTAGTTGTATTTTCGTTAGGAATACAGTCTCACTGTGAATGTCTGTAAACTATATGGCTCCCTCTTGTGCCTATTATACCACATTTCAGTGTGCAACAACCAATTTAACATGAAGCCATAAAGAGCTGAGCTTCCTTGGCCCCTCGGTAGGTGTGCAACGCCTGTAAACGTTAATGCAAGTCACACATCTACCTTCCAGGGGAAGACAAAAGCCTGCAGTTTACAAAATTCCTCTTTGGAACAAACTACAAACAACTCTTGCAAACTGCAAGTGTGCTGGGATGAAAGCAGCCTTTGACCATTGGCTGTATTTTGATAGCAATGCAGAGGCCAAATGTGCCTTTAAAGTACATCTGTAAGAACTTTTAACTATTTTTAGTTATCAAATTACACATGTTTAGAAAGGTGTCAATGTGGTTTATAGAGCTTGGCTAACATGTTCAAGGGCTTATTTTTGTCTACTCAACATCCCACCTGTTTCTGCTTATCAGACCAGACTACAGTTTAGCTTGCAACAGCTGTGAAATGCATAAATCTGCCCATTCTTCATGAGCATCCAGACTAAGCACTTGGAGAAAGAGTTACAACTGCCGGGTTCTGAGGAAGCCACCCTTACAGAGAGGCTGGGGAAATAAAACAGACCAGCATTTTAAACTATGTTTAAAACTGCACACCTATCAGAAGCCAAATTATTTTAATAACAGCCTAGCAATCCCATTTGGAAAGAAAATGAAGCGTCTGAATAGATGATTTGTTAAATCCTTTGTTCCCTCAGTCACTGGAAACATTTTGCAGACTAAAAAAGCTGCAAAGGAATAAATGTATTTTGCCTGCACCAAACATTCCCTTTTGCAGTGTCTTCAAATATCAACAAACTGACTTTAACTTCAAGGTGCTTCCTATTTCACCTTCTGCAGTAGAATGGCTCACGAAAGTAAATGCAAGATTTTCTCACTACAGAAACTGCATTTGTAATTAAAAAAAGACGTTAGTCTGCACACTTGAAGTGGCATCAAAACCCTAGTTAGAGGCCAGCTTTCACGACACTGCTTCTGCCAAAGCACTAGTAGTAAGGAATGAAATGATGGTGTAACAAAAACCTGACTGTCACTTTCATGAAGCCTGCAGAGTACAACTGCCTTTCACAGGAAAGCGGATTGGCTTTGCTTTTTTTTTTTCCATTTCTGTGATGAATTGTTCTCTCCCCATCTCTTCTTGGCTATTCCATATGCTCGTGAACTTCCAAAAGCATTACCCTTAGCACCAGCATTTTGTGGGTCAATTCTTGTTATTAAAGACATCGTTGCTACCCTACTCCTTGCCTCAAAGTGAAGTGCATCTTATTCAGTTTTCACCCACTATTTTGCATGACTTCAGTTTTCAAAATGTATCCCTTTGCTCCTTATACTTGGTAATCTGACGCTGTGTTTGAAACATACAAAGCTCTTCCAGCACCTAACAGTCAAGGACAATAATTTAACTTCTGTTGACTTAGAACAGTTAGTAGAAGAGCTTTGGAACTCCGATAATGTTAAAGGAAAACAGAATTCTTTTATGTCTTTTCACCTGTCTTATAGACCAAAACAAGGTCTCTAGATCACACAATTGTGGAAATCCAGTACACATAGTTGGATGCTTTCCACACAGGTTGTGCCACAAAAGGCTTTGGATGTTCAGACATGGAGCATTACCTTGACAAGACCATATTACTGTTCACATACAGTATCAATTGTGTCTAGGCATCAGTTAGTAACAGCTCTATCTCAGAAACTCAATGTATATCATTACTTCAGAACATGATGAAAAGTTCATCCGTGTCAAGCCTTCTCATACTCAAATCATTACCAGATGGGTTTTTCTTTGTATTTGAAAGCAATCAAATGAATTATGTTGAACAGAATAGAAAACAACAGTTAATCCACAGTCACTGGAAACACAACGTATGCAATGGTTTTAGTCTATGTCAGTTATCAATTATATTTTTACTCTATTATCTCAACCAACTCAATACATTCTCATCTATTCATAAGCCTACTCAGCAGTTCAAAAAAACAGTAGGAAATTGCTTTAATGATTCAAACCTTTAAGAGCAATACACTTGCTCTATTACTTAGCCTCACAGTTTTCACAACTTCCTTGATAACCATAGTAAGAGCAACATTTACCACACACTACCTCTAAGATGCTTACCTGAATAACCTTGTAGAAATAGGCGTACTGTCGAGCTGTATTTTTATATTGGCTAAAAACATCATGTATGGCCTGAGTTGACTGAAGATACTGCACTTCATCTTCTTCAAAATAGAGAGGAGTGTCATATTCACTGGGGAGCGTCTGGATGTAGGGCAGCCAGAAAGAGTTGGGGTTGGCTCGCTCACAAAGAAGATGGAATGCCAATGTGATATTGCCCATGGCTTGAAGAATTCGATCTTGAGAATACAGCGAACCTGAATCAACCCAGAAAGGTGAGGCACTAAATTAATTGTCCACAGAAAATACCATCATAGACTTACTTTAACTGAATATGATGAGATAACACGTAAGAATTTTCAACAAAACCAGTAAATGCCTCATGTAGAAATGCATGACAGAAGACATGAACTAACTATAACAATATTCATCAGTATCATTTTAACTCCAATTGTTACATAAGCTACATGATAGGTGTTCAAAATAACACAGATCCTTCTGGAAGGTATTTAGTGCACTCAGACAGAAACAAAAAGGAATATTAAAGTCTTTCCACTGACAATTCGAGCTCCTAAGCCTGATGGTCAGCATGATTAGCAAGTCCTGTAATAAAAGGAGATCAGCTAAAAAAGTCTTCTTTTGAATGATTTCATACAGATCAACTTCTTGCTTAAGAACTTCCTTAAGCTCTTACCTAATACTGAACTTTTAGCTGATTCAACTGTCATCAACAGTTTTCTGGGAACCCACAGAAACAACTCTTCAGCCTACAGAAAGGAAAAAAAGCATCATCAAGGGTCAGTTAGCATTCATATGCCAAGTGTCTGAAACATGTATCATCTTTAAATTACAGATCACAGAATCACTGAATGGTGGGGGTTGGAAGGGACCTTTAGAGATCATCCAGCC
>WBNH01012536.1:27301-51209 GCA_013401255.1 Urocolius indicus
GATGCCCCCTGGATGCCATTGGCTTCTTGCCCACGAGGGCATGTTCACATGCTCACCTTTATCTCTCTTGTTGCTTTCAAACCAAATCCCTCCTCTTCAAAGTTAGCTATTTCAAAACCCTCTGTGGATGCTCCGTTTTCAGTTGCCCACTTTATCAATTCAGGGAAATAGTCATCTCTTTTTCCATCAAAGACAACAGACAAACCTACATACACCATTTGTTAAGAAACAAATGCAGAAATAAGAGGATTTAGAAAGAGAAACAAGTTCAATACAAAAGCTATCTGCTGTCCCACAGCAGTTCAACTTTGAAGCAGCTGAGTCAGAACTGCTCTTTGTTAAGTGTTACTCAATAGCATACAAATATCACACTCAATTTTCATCAACTTAAGCGTTCTGCCAAACTGGCTTACCAGTCATCTTAAAAATACAACCATCTAAACTGAGCTGTGGTGAAATATGAAGCTCCCTCTCCTCTTTTAAATAAGCCGAGTGAAAAATATTTCTCAGTTTAATATAAATGATAAATGCAATCACCACAGCATGTTAATACAGACACAAGGAGGAATTTGAGAGGCAAGCTGCAATTTTATTAACACTGAAAATGATGATAAGCAGATTTCGAGCTCCTTCTCTCACATACAAGGCTGTTAGCTTTTTCCCGTAACATATGGATTTACTAAAATCATTGAGGACTGATCATTGCCCTGACATCCAATTTTTTTTACACTTTGCTTCTCGAACAGGCACGTGGTCCACTGCTGAAATCTCAAGCTTCATTCATTTCCTCAGCTTTCCCTTTTGCTGTCATCTGATTTGAGCCCGTGCATTTAGTTCCCAGCTCTACTCAGCCAGCTCCTTTTGTATCTCTTTGTCTCTATGCTCTTTTCAACCCAAATTCTACTGTCAGACAATGCTAAAAGTATCCAAAGGCCCCTGAAATGCTCAGGACAGTTTAAGAGTGACAAAAGGTCACCAGCAAGTTGCTTACATCTGAAAATATTCCTTTTATGTACAGGTAATAAATACATCCTCAGGATAAAAGGATTTTAGGGAAGTAGCACTAGCGTGTTTCCAATACCCTTTCCCCCACCAAATCATGCATTTCAAGCTTCAAAACCAACCAAATCTGCAGTTGATATAGAAGTGCAAATATCATCTAAAACCATAGTCCTTGAGGATGCAGTATAAAACCTCAATATAGGGTTTTTTGAATTAAATAAGAACGTGATGCACAATATTTTGTGGCTTTCGTGGCTTTTTTTTTTAAGCTGGCATTTCTATTTCACATTCCCTTCAGTGTGCCCTTTTCTGCTGAATACATTCAGAGCTAAGGCCTCACATATCTAGTAAGACTAGTTGCATAGCTTCTACAAAACTTGATAGGTGTTTATACTGTCCAGGACTTTGCTCTTTAGCTTTCCAGCATTTACTACTGTATAAGGCTACCAACAGCTTTCAACATCCAGATTGTATTTGGAACCATTCCGCAAGCATCTGAAATTCTACCTCTGTTCCTCACATAGGATGTGGTCTAATACTTTACACGTTTTTCCAGTTAAAGAGCTGCTACTTTAGATCACAAGCACTACTGGGGAACTATCTATTTCTATGCTGAACTACAGCTACACTGATGAAAATCTATATTGAAAAACTAGCTTTAAGATTTTGCTAATGAGCCAAATAAAGAAACACTTCAAAAAGCAAAAATGCTTTGTTTTCAAATTAAAAGTTGATCGAGATCATTTTCAGCTCATGTTCTGCAATTCAGTGTTTTATTCAAGGGAAACACAAAGTATGACACTTTATGTATATGCAATAGATCATCATTTGTACATCTCAGGAGTTCCCAACAGCAATTTGTACTTCCTTTGCTAATTGTTCAAAGCCTTTATTAAGCTGGAAAACTGTGTCACATAAATCACTACGTGCCATTAAAAACTGGCTTTGAAAGACACCACACTATTGATCCTCACTATGAATGTAAAGATGTTACATTAAAAGACATGTGTCTGTCAACAGTGCTGTGGTCAGCAGATTTTGCATTGTTCAAGGAGGGAGAGGGAAAGGTCTATGAACATAATGCTGTCACACTAATTCTGCCATCTCTGCCATCAGCTGTTTTCCCCACAGATGGTTTGATCTTTCTGGTGTGGAAGAAAGCTACAGTGACCAGCCCCAAGGCTAAATGTGCTCCTGTTAACTTGAATCATGTTTTACCATGACACATGTATTGCATCATAAAAACCTGGACATCTACCATAGGTTTCTGGAAGCCACAGGACAGCAAAGCGATGAATCAAGTTCATCTCTACACAGCTACACGACGCAGTCACTCAAACAGTACCATTTCTTTCTTCCATATGCTCTCAGCCAATGACTGATTTCGGAGGTTTAGAAGTCCTTTCATGAAGTAAGGGTTTTATGCAATAGTCAAAATACATTAAAAACAGGTGTGGAAAGGACACCTCAGGCCTCTTTGTCAAGCAAGTACCTGAAGCACTCAAGCTTCATTTTAAATGCAATCTGTGTTTTTTTTTGCCATCACTGTACAAATACCAGAGAAATACAAGAACTGTTCAGGGACTTTTTCAGATATAACCCAAAACTATTCATTTCAAGGTTACAGAGTTATTTCTCAGCCACCAGTCATAAAATAGGTTAATTTAACTAAAATTACATTCTTAGCACTTAACTCCAAATAAAATCAGACCTAACGTGACAATAAAGTCTCATCAACAGTGACTTGTTGCAGAACATACCAAAAGAAAATTGGTTTAGTCTGAAACATAAGCATACCTTAAACTTTGGAACACTGCCATAAAACTGCATATTAACTGCATTTCTTCATTTTAATAATGTGACAGAGGGATTTATTAGCTGATGTATTTACTTTGTGCATATATATATACTTTATAGTCATAATTTAACACCATGATGTAGAATTACTGAAACTGTTTCCATGTCCAGTGAAGTGTTCACATTAAAATACAATACTTAAAATCACCATATTCAGATTTATAGAGGCACAGGGGCAGACTGTGCAATCAGGAATCAAAAACGCTTACTGTTCTCAAAGGACTTTTTACTTCTAGTCCTTCAGATTGCTATCTCATCACAATCCTGAGTTCCTTTTTCTACTTATCAGACAGAATTATCACAGGAGCACCTGCCTGTGACATTCACTCAGAATTCTAAGTATTAAAATGTTTAATGTCCGTGGCCATGTTGGAAACACAAAGGTAAAAAGCAACTGCACGTCAGAGAATTAGAGGATTTTGGGTCATAAAATAATAGGATTGCATAATATTTATATAATAACAATAAAAATAAGATATTCCTTTTAGCTGTCAACAGCCAATTTTTTTAGGCAATCCCCAACTCTGAGCCTCCCTTATCTTACAGCCTTGCACATTTACCTTTCTGCTTTTTGCGAATTTTCTCAACAAGTGAACGAATCTGTACATATTCTTCCCATTCCTTACCAGGACCTGGAGTAGGACTGCTGCATTCTGGAAGGGAAAAATCGCAAGACAAACGGTTGTTTTTAAATAAAGTGTGTGTATCTATATATATGTTTATACATCTTTTTTTAATACCACATAAAAGGTCATGTTTTCACAGGTTTAACTGAACCTTAGTACTATTTGTCTTTCAGACATGTTTACACAGTAAACACTACAATCTCCATTATTATAATCATCCCACTAACATGTAATAAATGGAGACTTTGGAATTTTCCTAGTACAACTTACCTCCAGTTATTTGATTTTCCTTTTTTGAAAAATACTCTTTCAGATATAAGAAACAGCAAATCTTTAAAAAGCTAGGAGGAAAAAACAGTAAAACAACCAGACCATTAAACAGACAGTCTATCAGATTACATCAGCAACAAAGGAAGAAGTCTCTGTTTTCAATAATCCAAGCAAAACACTCTGTTCACATTAGCCTGCTTGCCATCACTCTCACTGTAATGAAAGCAGATGACAATAGCACAGAGCTTACCTTAAGTAATTGAGAAATTTGCTGATACATACTTTTGACCTGCCTAGTCAATAGTGTTTTCGTAGATGCACATGTACTGGAAGGACAAGCAAAAGAACACTTAGCCAGGATTTAGCTTTAGATTATACCCACAGCGTGTCTGACAATGTTGTAAATGCCGGCGTGTGGATTTCTAGATCTAAGCTGCATAAATCCAAGTGGACAGCTGAAGATTACCTTGCTCAACTGATTTGAAAAATCTTTGTGTTGAATAAAATATGGAAGGCTGACAAAAAGAACAGCTGATACTTGTCTTCGCTTAGAAAATTAGATCTATGCTTTATTTTTGGTAGCAAAGCAGAGAGGCCAATTGCAGCATAAGCATCAAACTGCTCTGCCAACTCCTTGTCTCCTCTTTGAGAGCAATGCTAAAGAAAAACTCTAATTTTTCTAAGGCAACATTTAGATGTGTCCAGGATATGAAAGTTTGGACTTGTGCTTCAACACCAAGCGTAGCTCAGTTACTAATGACAGCAGATAGAGTGAACAGTGTTTTAGCATCATCACATGACATTCTGCTCTGCTTTTCTTATTTACTGTAAATAACAGATGAGTTCCAAGTTCCTCATAAAGTGAAATGACCTTTGATCTATACACAAGAACTAAGCACTACAAAAAGTTTCCAAACAGCAACAACAACAAATTTTATTGAAGTGCAAAAATATCAGTGCAGTTAAACCAAGTTATATTGTTGCCTTCCACAGTTAATTTCTCTACTCTGATATAAGTTCAAAGTGCTGTTGAAATGATAAAACAGAAATAGTGCCACTCTTAAGGTTTACAAGAAAAGCATTTTTGATAAGGCTTCAATGTTATCCAGAGTATTGTTTAAAAAGAAAACTAATCTCACCCCAGTATTTACGACTGTGTTGAGATGTAAAGCCAAAAGCTGCCAGAAATACAGCATGTCCATTACATACACATAAATAAGCCAATAATGATATACACTAACAGAGATAAGATACTGAGAGATACACACTATGCTATCTAAAGTATACTGAATTAGTAAGCTTGGCCACTTTACAGGATGTTAATAGAATTCACTGGCTTCAACATGAGAACCTTTTTGAGTTGTGTGCATATTATTTTCCCAGAGAGATAAAAAAACGAAACTTACTTTGCAATAACTCACTAACAAGATTCAACATTTCCTTCGGAGATACTGTCGCTGTGGCTCCTGTACCTGACTTCTGAGTTTTTACTCTGCTTTTCTTCCCCATCTTCCAACTAAAACAGATGAAGCAGCACATTGTCACCAATTACTGAATAAACAAAATAGAGTAAGCGTGAATGGACAACACCTCTTATTAGTCATGTTAAAATAAAACAAAGATGAAGAGTTGTTTCTGGCATATATATACAGGCAAGTATTATTTACACAGCTTGAATGTAAGACAGCCATACAAGTGCAAACTGAAGCAATATTTCATGTAGTTGCATGTTAATTACCTCAGGGTAATCTGAAACTAGAAACCATAGAGAAAGGGGAAAAAAAAAAGTCTTTCAGATTGCAAATTCATTAGTTGTGAACAAATATTATGGACACTAAAGTGTCTGTGCTACCTAAAACCAGGTTGTTTTACCTCATCAGCTGCACTACAGACCTCAGATGAATTAGTATCTGTGACTGCACTGAAGTACTGCTCCAAAATTAAGTAGTCCGTTTCAAAACCAAAATACGATAGGTATATATTTTGCTTTCATGGTTCAAGACAACTAGTTAAGGGAAACCTATTTTCAGTCACCACAATAAATGGAATATGATCCTAGGCTGTTTTTTCAACATTCAGAGCCCCTTGTTCTTATTCAGGGCTTAAAAAAATCACACAACATCTACTGGAAGGGCAGTGTAGCAGGGTGTGAAATATCCAGGGCATTTCTCACATGCACTGGGAGTAATTTTGGATGCTGGGGCTGAACAGGCCTCTAGGAGACGGGTGGCACAAGATTAGATACTCATGAATAAGGAAGAACTGCTCATGCATATGATGGCCAACAGCAGCCTTGGATGCAGCAATTGTGAAATGGTAGCGTAAGGTCTGGGGAGCTGTTTCCAGTCACAATGGACGTGAATGTGACTGGGATCAGACAACAGAGTTATAAAGGCAAACTGTGTACAACCAACTTAGAATGGTTTCAGCTGGAAGAGAGCTTCA
The DNA here is from genome assembly GCA_013401255.1 of Urocolius indicus. NCBI lineage: Eukaryota > Metazoa > Chordata > Aves > Coliiformes > Coliidae > Urocolius > Urocolius indicus. Next base: position 33,502 of record WBNH01012536.1, read on the forward strand.
AGCTCATGGAGTCCAGCCTTTGTCCCAGCCCTATCAACTACTAGACCATTTCCCTCAGTGCAACATGTGTCTCTGACATCCCTACAGGGACAGTAATTCCACCACCTATACGGGCAGATTATGTAGTCTATACAGTACATAATATCTTTCTGTACAGTCTAGAAGATTCTATGTCCAGTTGCTTTGCAGTAAGGGGGGAGGGTCAGACACATTCAGGTAACTTTGGACATCTGAAAGATTTCATCTGCTTGAGTCATCAAAACCCCCTCAGCCATAGCAACTGAGCTATCACACACTGCACAGTAAAATCCATAAACATGCTAAAAACCACTGTACAGAAGTAGTACTTCTGATTCCAGGTGTTCTGAGCACTCTGTATATATAAAAGGGATCCTTTTATCCTTGGCCAGTGTATCTGGCTTACCCAAAATTAAATGTTTCCTCTCATAAACTATCAAAAAGTTGTGTTCTTTGGCAGTTGGTATGAAGACTGGAATGTATCAACCAGCAGCTGAAAAGCTGCTTATCCACACTGACCAAGGCTGAAACAATCACAATCTGTACAGAGCAGAACATTTAAATACAAATGCTATACTTTACAAACCCCAAACCCATTTGGAAAGGTACCTAATCTAGCTGCTTTCATTTTCCACCAAGATTAGAGTGAACGACAAATTGCCAAGCTCAAGGCTTATTTTAAATAGCCTGGAATAATCAGGAAGCAACTTCAGGTTAGGATCATTAAGTCAAAATTAAAGGAGCTCAATAGTGACTGAAAAGGTAAGACCTCATAACAAAAAGGCAAAAACAAATCTAAGGCCAAACTAAAAGGTGTTTTCAAAAAGGAAGGCAAACAAACCAAATCCTTTCATCTTCCAGCACTAAAGACAGTGCAAGGAAAAAGACTATCCGTGAGTACACTGGGACTGTGGAGTCCTGAGGCATACTCTCCCCCCTCCTTCCCCATTTTTGACATCCCCCCCTTGAGCTACATAACTTCTAATACAGTTTCTACTACGAAAAGATCTGATGTACAGGCTGGTAAGGAGTGATACCACAGATTCAATGGGAGAATCACACTGGCTGGTCATACCTCTAAGTTAATTTACTAATAAACACTGCACATCCTCTTGAAAGACATTGCTCTACCACAAGCAATTACATTTGATGCAAGACTCCATAACATTTTTAAGCTCATTTGAAGCAGGAAGTAACGCTCATGATGACATCTATGTTGAATTTGTTATAGGACAAATTGGAAACAGGATCAATATAAACGTCCAACCTGCCATAATACAGTGTAAGGCAAAGACACAGAAGAATGATTCCAGCAACAAAATACCTGGGAAAAGGTTATTTTCAAGGTCTTGCCGTTTTATACTTTTTCCTTCCCCACCTGCACCCCCCAGTAAGGTTTTCATACAGGTACAGGAGGAGGAGCTCTTGGGACGGGAGGCAACCTTCACAAAGACTTTATTTGCACATCACCTATTCACTTGAGTGTTCCCCTCGCCCATACGCCATCCTGTTACATTTATTCTGGACCCTTCTGCTCTTGGGAGAAATCAAGTCAGATGGGTCTGTAACGGATGCAACGGCATTTTTGGAGATGGACTCCAATCCTTCACGGCATGAACTACGCCGTTCTGTGTTGATTCATACAAATGGTTTTCTACATTCCTTCTAAGCACAATCCCCTGCACCTTAAAAACCATCTGAAAATTAAAGCATTCTCATAGCGTACTCCATCTTGCCAGTTACAAATTGTGATTTCTATCAAAATGCTCATAAATATTAAGATAAATAAGCTGAAATGGAATATACTGAGTATATTGAATATATATTGAATAATACAGTTATTGACCAGTAAATGGTGGAAAAACATTGTAAGTAAATGTTCTGTACACACAGCCGTCAAAATACTGCAGGGTTTTGATTGAAAGATAAAGCTGATCCTGGAATATGTGAGCTTCAGCTTCCCAAATACGATAAAAACGAAAAATTTGAACAACCCTTAGCATCTGCATTACTATCATAGGTGAATATTGTTTTAGAGGCCACAACAAATCTCTAGCAGTAATCTGCTCTGTGCAAGTAATAAATTCAAGGCTAATACAAGATCCTGTCTCAGCTCCTACTGCTCAGATAACACGCAGCAAGCACGCCACAAGGAGAACACGAGTTCCGTGAACACAACTCACTAGATTGATGTCACCGTAATCAGAAATGCATTCTTTCAGTAGGGTCCTACCAGCACATGAACACGAAATAAGCTCTGCAAGTATCTGTGCTCTCTCCTCTGATGCATGTATCTTGTCTGAACTACTGCTTCCTAGTCATCAGAATTTCTATAGAGAAAAATATGCTGCATGCATGATTAAATCAGCAAGTCTCTCTCTCTCTCTCTCACACAAAACAGCCAAACCAGCAGACTGATCTCTTAGGGTATCTAGCTATGGAAGGATCTGCTTTTAAGGAATCATCTATCTTGATCAAAATTGTATTTTTTTTTAAAATCCAATTTCAAATCAGAAAAATAGGTTTCTACTTCCTACATTACTCATCTCCATCCACCGCACAGATAAACTATTTAAACTCTAACGGATCTCATTAAATGTATCTGATTAAAATCTAATGTATAGCACAAGTCATTTGAGAGGAATTGCTGCTATACGTAGCTGTCTAGAAAACATATTCCAAACACCAACGGGATAGAGCTGTGTAGCATAGAAAATAGTCATAGTATACTTTATGTAATATATAACCTAAAAAATAGATTAAGAAAGTTTGTTTCAATGTTTCTGAAAACTAAACACACAACATAATCCAATTTCCTATTTGGCAAGAAACCGGTGTAGCTGGGCAGTGCTCTGCCAAATTTACCCAGCAAACGATGAGTTACAATGAGAACACTTCCCCAGTGTGAAGAAGGGAAGTGCAGGTCCCTTGTGAAACTACTGCTTGTGTTTACATTTGCATGAATACGATTACAGGGTTTAGAGTGAGATTTCAACACTGCAGAAATTCCTGGAATTAAAGAAAAATGAGTTATAACTGCAGAAAATCTGAAATAAAGTTTCAGATAAAGCATCTCTTTTCGCAAGTGACTACAACTCTTGTTTAGAAAGAAGTGAAGCATGAGCCTGCTTCTCAACACAGCCCAGGCTGCCCAGGGAGGGTGTGGAGGCTCCTGCTCTGGATGTCTTCAAAACCCGCCTGGACACGTCCCTATGTAACCTGATGGAGGTGGGAGCTGCTTTGACAAGGAGTTTGAACTGGATGATCGTTAGAGGTTCCTTCCAAGCCCCACCATTCTGTGATCCTGTGGAAAGCCAGGCTGTTTGCTAGTACACACGGCAACAGAAACAGCAACATAAAATACAGCTGCACGACATGCGGATTAGAACCAAAAAATCCTTCAAGATTGAGATGAACCACAGCCTTACTAACCATCTGAAGCAGCAGCACATTTCAGAGCAGAAGTGCTTTGGGTTCTTCTCTCTTCCCTCCTTGCACCCCCCCCCCCCACCAAGTTGTCTTCTGGCAAATATTTTTGAAGTACTATGCCATGTTTCTTTTCAAATGAATGCTGTTGAAAATTCCTGAAAGCATTCTGCAAGGAGAGAGGACGCTGACAGCAGTGATGAATAAGCTTGGTAACACACAACGCAGCCACTTTTCCAAATATAGTGTGATCAGCTGGCTTGGCAAAAAGAATCAGACCAAAACTGGCTGCGAGGGGTGTAACTGATCCATTCCATCCCGCCCTCCCAATAAGTGCTATGAAAGAGCAGTTGTGTGGTGTTAGATTTTGAACACAAATAATATTTTAATGAGCTGTAAAACATGCCTCCTTTTGACTTACAGCTTTAAAAAGTGAGTGTGTTCACCTCACAGCTTTAGAAGGTAACTGTCTGTACAAGAATCCCCAAGGGCTAAAGAGCTGGGACCAAGAGCGTGCATTTGGGGGATTTTCTGTGGGGTTTTTTTTAAAACATTTTATTTAAAAACCATGACTGCTTTAACATTTTACAGAAGAATAACAGTTATGGTGTTACAGAACTTGACCACATCACAGGACCACATTTTGCAATGAAAACGATGCCAAGCTTAGGTGATAACACATGGGATCTCCCCTAACTGTACTTCATGGGAAAAAAATAATCTAATAATTAACAAAAGCCCCCAGATTTTCACTTTTACATGACCACCAAGTTCAATGCTGCAGCTAGTTAAGTTCAGTAGTGGAAAAGAAACTCAATCTCTATCATAAAGCACTACAAAGATCATAGAATCATAGAACGGTAGGGGCTGGAAGATCCCTGCCTCTAACTCATTGGGTAAAAATCCAACCTTCGTTACAGAAGTGTGAATGTAATCACTGTGCTAAGAAAACATTATATTAATTTTCAAGTATTTCACAGTGTTACTTTTAAAGAATTTATCCTATAGATGATACACGTGCTCATCTCTTCACAGACCCTGCACTGCTTTAGTTCCCTGCTCACATGACCTGACAAGCCACACAGCATCATCTTTCGCAGGTTTCCATATAACTGGGCACGTTGGGCAAAGCATCAGCACACATGTTGACTGACTAACAAACAGGTCAAGCAGATAAACTGTTCTCAGGACACAAGAGCAACTTGTGTTTCGAGTTCTCCGTCAAAATTGACCACAGACATCCAACAAGTTGATGGGTGAAGGGGGAAGAACTGACCAGCCGACAGAGCTAACATGCTCTTAAAAGCCTTATTTGCTTCAGCTATTGCGTTCTACTTTACAAAGTATTAAATCAGCTGCTGAGAAATGTACTGAGCTTTTACAGTAACAACCAAGTTAGGAATTCCCACAGCAAGCAGCTATCCATTCAAGTTTAACTCTGCTTCAAGGACTCAGTACATTTGCAATGCACTATCTCCTTTGTATCTCCTCTAACTCAGATCCTTGTAGATGCCAATTACATTATGTTCTCATTACATAATAGTTCCCACCCCACGCATCCTTTTGGCACATACTAGCACAGAAGGTGAGAGGTGGAGATCTAGAATCAGTATTAGAAGGACAGACACAGGTCGACAAGGGCAGACAAGGAGACGATGAGGGAATTCTCAAGCCATGCAAAGAGCACGGAGAGGTGAGTACAGTAGGTGGCTGTGGGATATGTTCCTTGGCTGTGTCGAGAGGGAGGACAGATGAGTAGGATGCACACAAACCAAGGTTGCAAGGTTTATTTCTTGCTTGATTGCCTAGACTAAGTCATTTTCCCTTCCACCTCAGAGTAGGAAGTGTTTCGTCTCTTGTATCAACATACGTTGAGCAGCCAGGGCCTTAAGGGGCAAGCTTAATGCCTACAGGCAATTGACAGGAGTTCTCCAATGTGCGTGTAGGAGAACACGATTTTATACTTCATATGACCACGTTTATGGGGAAAGTGATCTTTTGCATCCACCGATCAAGGGTTTTTTTTTTTCTCCTAAGCTACTGAATCTTATGACTGTGGGTAAAAAGATAAATACATTTTATAGCAAACAGAAAGCATGAAACCAAGAAGTGTAAGAACAGTGTGGGTGGAGGAAGAGATCTGTGATCTTTAGGGAAAAAATCAGCTTATACATTTACAATGCACACTGTTTGCTTGTGAAAACCACCTACATCATGTCACTTGGAAACCACATTAACACTCTCATCACTCCTAAGGTATTAATCTAGATGCTCCCACTAAATAAATGACTAATTAGCTACTGACTCAATCCCTTCCCCCTCAGCTCTCAATCCCTCACCTTTGCCGTACTCCTCTTCTTGCTATTAATTCTCCTCTCCCACCACTACCCCTTCCCTTTTCTTTCATTTCTTCACTTCCTCTAGACACTTGTCCCAAAAGCTCTACTAAATACAATGTCATTGCAGCTCACTGTGTTTGTGTACTTTCTTTCTCCCGCATGTTCCTGCTGTTCTGTTTAAGTTGTAAGCTCTTCTGTGAGCTGTACCCAGGGCAGCTTCCCCTACTTCATACACAAGTTCATTTTTAGTTTCCTCTGAAGTCCTGATTAGCCACATGACCCATTTACAATGGGCCTCCACACACTCCTCTCTCAAGAAAGCAGATGAAATAGGTTGTCCCCATCACTTAACAAGAACAGATTTGGGATAACAGATCCCTGGGATAAGTTTTCTGCAAGACTTGTGTATTTTGATTTAGGTATTTCCTCCCCACACCTTTTCTCTTCTTTCACAATTAGTTGGCAGATGGATTTTTTTTTTACCTTCAGAAGTACACACCTCTGTCTCCACTCTCTGAGCCACATGCTTCTCCCAAACATCTGTTTTCTTCAACAAATCATAGAACTCTACGATTCTACGAAACCTACCAAGGCTTCACCGTCCCTTAAAGCAGACACAATATCATATCAGAAGAATAATTATCTAAAATTAACTGATTAAGGACTCTTAAACACTGAATCTATACTGAAAAATGTTTCTCAAGTTTTCATTAACGAAGAGAGCTTCCTGGCAAAAAAAAATCTCTAGAAAGATATGTCTGTACTTGTACCTCTCCCAAATGAATGCTTTATTTCCCTTCCCACAGGATGGGCTTGAGTACAATTACAGTCTATGCATTTGTCACTACTTAAAAGAACTGTTAACATCAACTAAGCACATGAAAAAAAACAACGTGATATAACATCTTTGCTTTTGTACTTAAACAGAAAAATCCAGTTCATGAGAAGCATCTGACAACATCCTCCTCTCAGTTCTGCATCTGGGCTGTTTACTAAGGCATAACACAGTTGCATGACTGACTTGTATTTCAGAAAACGCAGATGTAAACCACATTTTGATTGTTTGTGAGAACACTGCTTACATGCTTTACGCTGCAAGAGCTCTTTGATATGACTATGTAATCCCAAAAGCAACTCGCTCAACATATACAAGTAACTCGAAAGAGGCTTAGTCCACAAAAGGAATGAGGTCAGTTGTTGTCAAGAGCTGCCTTCCCAAGCTCAGATAAGAAAACTTCCCCATAAGATAAAACCATAAATACAGAAATGTTAGTACCGCCCCTCATTCTTATTAGCCAGTACGTCACAGCTACACAAGACTTGCAGTTAGAAGGTTACTTTGGTTTTACCTGTTATCCCATACACATGCAACAGGAAATAATATCTTAACTGATTTGTAAAGATCCAAAAATCCCATCAGTTTCCAAAATAGCTCCTGTGATGGCTTAACACAAGCTGTTCTACCTCCCACTGCAATAGGCCAACAATGCTCAAAATCATTTTAGTGCACCATCTCAGACAGTGACTTCTTGAACCATGCTCACAGTGTATTTACATCACAGGGCAAATTCAGGACAGTCGCTAAAACTACTTTATGGAAACCTTAGCATCAACAATGACCCAGAGATCAAGAACTAAGACCTTCCATCACCATTTCCTGTATTTTGCTTAGAGACTAAGTGACCACAGTAAGAACAGCAGTTACTGCTGATGACTGTGAAAGCGTTAAGAGTTAAAAATTCAGCCATACTGTGTTACTGGAGGTGCAGCACTCACTGCTTTGCCACAAAGGGAACAACTAGGAGCAGAGGTTCAGTCCCCATTCAAGACAGCTGATGTGCTTTGAAATTTTGACAAAGCCTTGCATGCAATTAAAACTTTCGGATGATGATAACACAGTACACATCTTTGCAGTGGGAATTGTGTTTTTAACACAAAATGTACAACTCACATGGGTCAGCCCTCAACACAACTGCTTCTTAGTCACTAGGAATCACAGATTGGTAGGGGATGGAAGGGACCTTCAGAGCTCATCCAGTTCAACCCTCCTGCCAAAGCAGCTCCTACCTAGATCAGGTCACACAGGAACGTGTCCAGGTGGGGTTTGAAGCCCTCCAGAGCAGGAGCCTCCACACCCTCCCTGAGCAGCCTGGGCCAGGGCTCCCTCACTGAAACACTGAAATAGTTTCTCCTTATATTTAAATGAAACTTTTTGTGTTCCAGCTTCTTCCCATCACCCCTTGTCCTGTCACCAGATACAACAAAGTGCTGCCCCAACTTCCTGACACCCATCATTTAGAATCATAATTTTAACCACCAGGAAAGAGACAGCAACTCTTCAAAGGGGTGGAAGAACTACATTTAACAAGAAGCCAATCCATTCTGCCATGGGATACTGAAAAAACAACCTCACAGTTGTGTGTGTAGCATCACACACACATTTTGCATGCCAAGTCTCTAGGATACACAGAAAAGACTGGATGCATACTGGGTATATATCACTGCCTCTGCTTCACTTAACAGCTAGAGCAAAGGAACCTGAGCTTGGTTGAACAGGAAAAAGATTTCTTGGGTATCCCACTGCACAGATCTTTTCTTTTTTAGTCCTTTTTTAATTGCGTTATCATCAATGGTATAAATAATACAGAACTAGGCAATAACATATATTCCAATTAACTGCACTGTCTCCAAGGAAGAGATTTAAAGCTGAAGATGCTTAATGCCAAGGACTATTGTTTAATTGCAACAATAATTCCACCTAAGTGGAATGCCCTCAAGCAACCTCGTAGCAATTGGGTGTGTGATTATTTCTATGCACTGAACAATTCTCCTATCAGCTCTGTTTATTTTTTTTTTTTATCTTAACACTTTTGCCTACCCTCTGTTCTCTACACATATTGCAACTCCAATATGATTTACTAGTGCCTGCTTAGGCTGCTCCTTTCCAAGCAGATAATTACGTAGGGCCATCACGCTGACAACTCACACCTCCCACCAATGCATAATAAGGCAGCAGAGCCTACAGAAGCAGTCCCCACAATGCCTGGGCCATTCCAACTATCCACATTTTAAAGTTTCTCCTCCAAGCAGGTAGGTGATACACACGTAACCATACATCAGATGCACCACGTCCAGGCTTCCTACCCACTCAGTCATTGCAACACTTACATGGAGTGACAAAGACCTTGTAAATCTCTCTAGAGAAAAGGAAGAAGGAAAGACAATATTCAGAGAAGAAAAACAGGTTTCTACAAGCTTTAAGGTCTGTTCTATGCTGTGTGGTAGCCTATGTGATTCTTGCCCTCAAAATGAGTTTCGTTATACATTCATGTCTTGTAACAGCTTAAATTGGCTGAATGTCTCAATACCACTGCTGGACCCAAAAGAAAAAAACAGCTTAAAGACCTATATTCGGACACTGAATTGACACTACCCAATTAAATTGTGCTTGAAGTTATAAATATCTGAATTCAGCTACAGTTTTGTGTTGTTTCCTGGAATGCCCTGTCCCTACAGAAGAGAATCTAAGCAGTTTTTAAATGACTGCTGTATTTTTCTCTAGCTAAGAGTGAAACACGGCTGTTCCATCAAGCTTCTGCCCACAGAGTGTTAAGTTCCTAAAGGTGTGCTCAGAGATGGTGCTGCTGGCACTTCACCACGACCAGCAGTGCTTAAGATCACTGTCAGACCACAAAGAATAAAACACACACAAAAGGTACTGAAATGTCTTTTCAGTGCATAATCAATGCCAAGGACTCCCGGGCTATGGCCAGGAACTGCAGTATAAACTAGTGTGAACAAGGCAAGGATAACAGCACGGAGAATTCCACTGGGCATTTGTGTGCCTTTTCTTAACCTTTCTAGGACATGTGGGAGTATCTACACCAGTTAACTCACTTGCTGTTCAATGATATTGTATGTCTTGTACAATTCTGAAAGACACTAGACAGCTGAAGCTGAAAGAGGATTGAGTTCACGGTAGTGGGGAGGAAAAAAGAAGTTTGGAGCGGCACTCCACCTCTGTGAGAGTGTGCTGCACTCTTTCACGCCCAGGCTTTTTTCCATACCTGCCTGCATTCCTGCTGTGGGGGCACAGTGGCAACAGCTCGTTGTATATAAAACATAAGTCATTGGTCATTCTTGGAAATAATGAATCAGCACTGCTATCATTCATTCCGTATGCACCCACATAAGACTGAGGAAAATCAAGCTCTTTGTTATACAGCAAGGCCATGCCTTATATACTTTACCATGTCTATGTGAGAATAACGTTGGTAACACACTGATGTTGTTGCCAAGTTGCTCTTGATTCTAAGTGAAGGACTTTTCAGTTTCCCATGCTCTGCCAGTGAGGAGGGGCACAAGGAGCTGGGAGGGAGCACAGCCAGGACAGTTGACCCAAAGCCACAGGGCTATTCCATACCATAGAATGTCCTTCCCAGCACGTAAACTGGGGAGTCAGCCACGAGTGTCCAGAGCTTACCTGGGGACTATCTGGGCATCAGTCAGCAAGTGCTGAGCAGCTGCATTGTGCATCACTTGGTTTTTGAGGGTATGGACTTTTTACTTTTCACTTTCCTTGGGGTTTATTTCTCTCATTTTGCTACATTCCTTTTCATTCCAATTATTATTACACTTACATTTTAGTTCATTTTAGTTATTAAGCCGCTCTTAACTCAGCCCATGAGTTTTTGCTTGGTTTTTTTGCCCCTCTCTGATTCTCTTCCTCTTCCCACTGGGAGGAGAAGAGTGAGGGAGTGACTGCATGGTGCTTAGTTGCAGGTTGGGGTCAAACCGTTACACCTGTAAGTGATGTAATTGAGGGTTTAATAACAGTTGTAATGCCTGCCAAAGCCACTTGCTTTAAGCCCACTCATGAAAATTATGATTATTCTAGAAAGTGTGACTAGGCAAAACTGGCAGCTTTCTGATCTTTTTGTTCTAGACCTTGAAAATGAAGGAGCAGGTTCTGCCAAACCCCTTTTTACGTTCTGGCATTCACAGTTTGCAACTTGAGCCCTTAAGAGTCTCCACATTTATCCAGACTAGTGACACTGCACTGCTTTGAAAATAAGAAAGCTTTTAATATAGGCATTTACTGAGCTGTCAGGAACAAGAAAGTTGCAGCAATATTAAGCATTACTTGGCTTCAGCCTTGTGCTTTCAAGCATTTGATAAAGTAATAACCAAAATGTATAGATGACGAGGCACTGTAAACTGCCACCAGCTTCTCTGAATTTCACTCCCCACAGTTCAGGTTGAACTGCTTGGGAGCACTTTATTTGTTTGTATGTTTGCAGGTGATAAAACAGACTGAAGCAGAATTATTTTGAACATTTTATCACGTGTATAAGAGTAAATGCATTGCCCCCTCCAGTCGGGAGAAAATGAGATGACTCCTGACAAGAGCAGCTGCTACGCTTAATATTCTGCTTCCCAGTTCTTGCAGCTGAGTTTCCTGCTTCCACAAATAGCACCACTCTCCACTAGCAGTCTGGCAAATTTCTAGAGAGCTTACCTCCATTCTGACCAATTCTTTCTTATGGAACACAAAGGACAGAACTGAATTATACCACCATGACTGGTGTTACAGAGAAGCTGCTCCTGACATCTTGCTGCAGGAGATATTCGTAAATATCCACCAGAGAAAAAGGCATCCTGGGAGCAGCAGCACTCTCACAACCAGACTGCTCATGTCCTGTGCCTTAGGCTGACACGTCACACACTGTCAGGAGAGAAGTTTGCAGAAATGTGCTCAAACCAGCTTGGTGTTATTAACTTGATCTGGAAATTCTGAGATCTTTCTGGGAAAAGATAAAGTTGTATCTGGTAAAGTGTTCCTCAAAGTTGCACAGAAATTTGCTTTCTTCAAGTACAGCAGCAAAACCTTGGTAAACCAAGTTAAAGATGGCATCACTTCACTAACTTCCCACCTTCAGAATAGGCATACACTGTACCTTTAAGAGTACAAGCATTGTTCACTATAGTTTGCATGGTTTTGCCTGTTCATATCACTACACAAACTCTGTGCTATACCTCCAAAACACTTGCAGGCACCCACTAGGAGACACCACGAAATAAACCGAGCAGATATTGCATTAGGCCATTGTTTCATGTTAAGTCTCCTACATGTCCAAACTCACAGTGCAGTGGGACAGTTTTAATAATCAGGCATCCACTCACAGATTTAACAGGCCAGAGAAACAGGCTGTAAAAGCCAGGCATCCTACAGTGACAGAAGGAAATCACAACACCATTCTCTTAAAAGCAAGAATTCAGGTTTTTAATAGATCATACGGAAATGCAAAACTCGAAACTTCATGAGCCCTTATCGAGCTCACTATTATGCCTGAGCATCAGCTGGGATCAAAGTGACAAATAGCTGCTTGAATGCCGACTTCTAGAAGGAGGAGTGGAGAACAGAGATCGGTCTGAATCCCACAAGCACATGAAAAGCCAACAATCGCTTTGTGCAGCTCTAAGCTTTACCATTAGGTCAGCTTCTTCACTGTATCGGCACACAAAGCCTCCGAACTCGGTCTGACAAACATCCATTTTACTTGCTCCTGACTGATAGAATCAGGTGCAACATACTCCAGAGGGACCGGACGCTTCTCTGCTTTAAGGAGAGTCAATGTATTAACATGCTACCAACGCAACTCTGCTTTAGCAAAGTGCGAGGCTAAACACTGTTGTCGGCCATTCGAAGTACATACTTTTCTTTCACTTGCTGCTTCAACAAGCCTCAAAATACTGTTCCTGCAAGCAAAGTTCCTTGAAGACACTCATCCATATCCAGCTCAGCTTCCTGCTGAGACCAACTTTATTTGGAGAAGGCAGCTTCCAAAGAGATGATTATCTAGTGGTGAGATCACTGATGCATTTACGACAGCCCCAGAGAACTAAGACATCCCAGGAATAGCCAAACCCAGGCAGTATCACACTCCCCAAGTGCTGGTGGCTTACAGAGGTTAGCGATGGGAGTGCCACAAAGACTCTTGAAATCTACTAGTCTTGAATCCTAGCAGCTCTAGGCATGCCACCTGGAAGCTCACAGACCACTCAGATGCCACAGCCTATCCAGGGCAACGTAGCATTGACTCAGAAGCTTGTGAGTCTGTTTTGAAAAGTCAGTTTTACCTAAAATTGGACAAACGGGTGACAGGCTTTCAGATACAGGCCAGTAGCTATTTCCTAGTAACGTGTTCAACAAAACCCAAACTACACAGATGCATTAAAGAGATGGTTTTGTGCCAAGGGTTTCATAGGTAGAACTTAATAAATTAACTGGTAAACAAGTGCAGGGCAACAGCAAAGACTGAAAGATCTGAACATCTCACCACTGTCTTTGAAGAATTAGGAAGCCTCACTCTGTGAGCGTTGGTATCGATCTGGCTCTGCCTCTGCTTTCTTTGCACCCTGCCTTCAGGCATTTATACACACTGAGGAGTCTCCTCTCTAGGCTAAGGAGTCCTAGCTCTCTCAGTCTTCCTTCATATTAAGAAAGTCTCTTTAACTGCCTTAGTGGCCCTCTATCAGACTGTCTCCATAGTTGCATCTCTCTTGCAGTGGGGAGCCCTGAACTGCATGCAATACTCCAGGTGTGGCCTCGGCAGCGCTGACTGGAGGGAAGGTACTGGAGCATCAGTATAGGTTCCACAGAAGCAGAAACCCACACACTATTTCCTCTTCCCACTCCACTAACACAACTTTGGGTGCTAGTGCTCTAAGGCATTAAAGACAAAAGAAGATTCTGCTGTTTCCAACAACTACTTTCTAAGAAATACAGGCAGCAGCACTTGCAATGCAAGAGGCTCCGTTTCATTGAGAATTGCATCATTCCATCACTGTGTATCACATGCTACAATACACACACAAAGCAAAACCTAAACCTTCATCCACGTGCAAGAGGTTGGAATCAGGCTGCGAACTTGAGAGCTGTAGAGATGGACTCTCCTCTTTTCCATGCAGGTTGGTAACGCTTTCAGAAACAGCTGAAAAGCAACGTATTAGAACTGATAGAGTTTGCAGTCCATCTGCAGCTACAAAGACACTTTTGGCCTACATTAATATACTGGCTGAAGACCACGGTGGTTCAAGCACTGCTGTTCAGGCAGTTCCAGGACTGGTCAGCCAGCTCCTTCAGAGATATTGGGAAGCCACCCAAGAGTAAAATAAACCAGCAAGTGGATCCTAATCTGTCATCCCCTGATGTGGGGCTCAAAAAACCCTTCTGAAAAGTAAAAGAAATCTCTCAAATCACAAGTTATATTCTATTTTGATTCTTAGTGGGATATTAGCAGCCACGGCCCCAGAAGCATAACCTTTGTGTGTCCTTTGTATCTTACTTAAATGTGGCCAGCTTCAGAGCATGTAAACACCTGTTTGCCTGTACTCACTAGAGACAAAACTGATCTCAAGCACAATCATTTTGTATCTCAGCATGCTTCAGCCCAGGCTAGAAAGACAGGTGGAATCCTCCCTGCAGCTGACATCTGCTGCTCTAGTCTGGTAACTGATCCCAGAATTAAGCAGCAAGATTTTGGTGCTAATTCTTCCTTACTTAAAAGAAAGAAAAAGCAGACTCACTGAACGGTAAGGGAAGTGGTAAAGGACAGAAGGGATAGATGGAGCAAATGGAATAGTCATTTAGTGGAGAAGATGCAGGAAAGTGTCAATGTAGGACAGAGCAGCTAAAAACAGAAAAAAGGGAGCAAAGAAGGTTACAGCAGAGGAAGGGCAAGAGAAAGAATGCAATGTTAAAACACTCCTGTGCAGTGAACTCACCTTTTAATTACAACAACACGAGCCCCTTCAAAATCTAGCTGCAAATACACAAGACTAAAGCCAGACAGTGCCAATGGGGCATTTTTACAGTGCAATAAGAACTCCTAGTACACTTTATTTAGATTTGAGAGGTCCTTTCTCATGATTAAAGCATTACTAAGCATCTAAAACCAGGCCTAGGAAGCTGAAGCATCCCTAACAAGTCAGGTGGCAAATGATGGCCCGAATTACATTAAAAAAATCCCATTTGCTGTAAAAAACAACTGTACCACCCTGGGTTTGTCAGCATTGGCACACAAAGCATCTAGAAAAGAGAGAAGATTCAACCACTGCTGTATACACTGCATGCATCTGCCCTGCAAAGAACAAACTGTATTTGTCCCCATTTTGGTTTCAGGTTAAGGAAAGAATGACGTTATATAAATATTACTGTGCTACTGGGAAGAACCCACCCTGCACAAGGGGATCAGAAAAACCGACCAAGATGAACTAAGCATTTATTTGATGCCCTTACAATGAACACCAGTTCCAACAAAGTTAGATAATTGTTGGGAAGCAACTTCCACAGACATTTAGGCTTACAATTAGAACCAAACACCACACATCTTGACAAGATTCTGACTTGATACTCCTCACTCTACTAAAAACATTAATGTGTTGTTTTGACACTCCCCATCCCCTGGCAGCTGAGCCTAGTTAGAGCCTAAAAACAAGACTGTCTCTTCAATTAAATATAAACTTCTAGTGAGAAATTATTAATTTGAAGGTAACACAAAAAGGCTAAAGGGCAAAAGGAAAATGGCTACATCTAAAACAACATACCCAAGAGCAGTATGTATTTCATAACCGCTACCACTTATCAGCTCACTAATTCCAAACTGCTATGTTAATAACTATAGGATTGTCCCCATGCCCCCTCCACCATCTCCCATCAAAGCTTTCTAATGCACGAGTGCTTCTCACTATAAACACCTCACTGACCTTCTAGGGAAGATAACCTACTAGCTGCCAGAGAGGAAACAGCTCAAGCTCTTTCTTGATGGTTAATAACTCCCCTGTCTCTCTTTTGCTCCAGCTCCTCAGACAACTATTTGATCAGAAAAGAAAAAAATATTTACTCTTTGCAGAAAAGGGGCAATAAATGGACTGTTGGACTCCACCACTTTGGCAAGCTACTTTTGCCATTCAATTTCTTTGCTTAAGATTAACTCCTCCTGAAGACTCCCACAGACTTTTTGTTCCAAATTCCTGTTCAGCAGAACTAAGCAAAACCCTTAATGCACTGGGCTTATATGTATGTTTCTCAATATTCTTAATTTAGAAAACATTAACCTCACTTTATAAAACACAACTCCTAATTGAGAATGAAGCAAGTCACCCTGGCTTCACTCATCAGCACAGACCAGAGCTGTTGATGCTGAAGCCCTGGGTATCACGACACGTCCTTTAACAAGCACGGAATGCTACGAGATGCTGGTAGTAAAGATACAGATCTGAGATCTCCAATACCCTTAAACTGCCTCTGCCTTTCAAAGAGCAACCACCAGAATGCTGTTGGCTGAAAAACTACACGATAAGGAGTTCAGCATTGCAATCGGCAGCGCTGCGATGAAGTATGTAACGCTTCAGACACAGTGGGCACCTCTAAGTTCATTAACCACGGATCACTAAGATGTAAACTTTTCCAGGCAGAGAGACACAACGTGGCTTATCTCACAATTTTAAATTAGAAGTTTGTTTCAAGGCTCAGATTTGACTTCGGCTACAGACCAGGCCAACTCTAACCGGGAACAGTAACATACAGATTACAAATGATTTCAGGGTCGGCGGCACTTGTCCCAACACCCTAAATCTATTTCTAGGCACATCATGTCAAGGATGTATCTTCAACTGCATTTCAAACATACCACAGAATCGTAAGGATCTGAAGGGATCTCGAAAGATCATCTCGTCCAACCCCCCTGCCAGAGCAGGGCCAGCCTTTCATCACAAGGGAGATGCTCCACTCCACCATCTCTGTGGCCCTGCACTGAACTCTCTCCAGCAGCTCCCTGTCCTTCTGCAACTGAGGAGCCCAGAACCACTTGCTAAACATAACCGAAAGCTCTATTAAAGTGTAAGATGGCACGCTTGAGTCCCTACCATATTAAATTACTTAACTGAGCAGAAATATCTGGAAACACCCCCACCTTTGTGCCCATCAGGCCAAGCCCTCCAACAACCTGCAAGCCCATTTACTGTTCTATATCAGGAAAAGACAGTGGACATGCAAGAAGCCATAGTTGTTTACTCAGCTACAAAAGATTACGTTTCACTTTATAGGCTCAGGCTCACAACAACTGAAAGCAGCAAACGCTTGTGAGACATTAAGCTATCATTAGTAGCAACTTTCAGAGAGCAAAGCTCTCACCTAAAGGGACAGGTGTCTATGCTGCATACTCTTAGGGAAGAGAAAAGCAATTTGCTTTCAAGTTTTATCTCATGAGTCAGCTTAGGTTCCAAGGACATATCTTTCCCAAAGAAGCAGCTCTCAAGCTTGGGAGAAGAGCAGCCTTAAACCAAGCTGTGATGGACAAATTCCAAAACCAGGAAGTGAGTTTGTGCTGAGAACTGAGCGCTGCTTTCGGGTGAAAGGCCAAACGGCGCTTCAAAATTCAGGAAGTTGCTAAGAATTACACTCAAAAGCAAAACGAGGCTTCAGCTTAAGCAACTCTAGGCAAGTGCTGTTGGGAAGACGAGGAAGGGCTCAGGAGAAGTTCTGTTTTGGCAGCTGCTGTAGTAACAGGGGGAGGCTGAAACACCTAAGGCTGCTTCAGGAGTTACACCCTCATACCCTCATCTGACAGTTGCCTGAAGAGCAAAACACCTATTCTCACGTTAAAACCCACCTTTCCTAAATAGGTTTAACTCCTTTACTAAAGCAAGTTGCAGAGCATAGGCAAAGAAACCAGAGCACTCTTTTCCTGCCAGAGGAGGCACTCTGAGGAGACACATTCCAGAAGAAACACTCCTGAGTCAGACTCCTGAGAGCTGGAGCTGCGGGAGGCTCTCTGGAAAGCTTGAAGGAGTAAGGAGCATTCAAAACATGTCACACACACACACCCCCACCAAAGCAATGACATCACACACACCCCCAAA
>WBNH01012538.1:0-32741 GCA_013401255.1 Urocolius indicus
CTCAGTCACCTTCACAGTAAAAACTTGTTTCTCAATTTTTAGAAGGAATCTCCTGTCTTCCCATTTGCACCTACTACTTCTGTTCCTGTCACTGGGCACCACTGGAAAGAGCCTGGCTGCCCTTTCTTTGCACCTTCTCATCAGGTATTCATACACATTGATGAGATCTCCCTGAACCTTCCTGTCTCTAGGTGGAACAATCCCAGATCTGTTGGCCTTTCCTCATATGATTCAGTCCCTTAATCTTCTCAGTGGCCCTTTGCTGGACTCTCTTCAGTACATCCATGTCTTTCTTGTACTAAGGAGACCATAATTGGCCCCAGAACTCCAGATATGGCCTCATTAGTGCTGAGTAGAGAGGAAGGATCATCTCCCTCAACCTTCTAATACTTAATCAGTCTAGGATACTGTTCACTGCCTTTACCAAAAATTCACATATCTGGCTGCTACTCAATTTGGTATCTATATATCTATATGCATACTCTCACTGTGGTGACTTCAGGAAGCACAATATATAGAAGGAGGACTTATAGTGCCTTCACTGAAAACAGGCTGAATGATTTTTAAGCTGTGGGAGACTGTGAGGTTGAAATATTACATGAGGTTGTAATAGCAGTAAAATACCAATTGTTACATGGCTCTGACAGAGCTTAAGTTGATCACTGCAGGCCATTTCTAAATTTTGCGTAAAGTTAAGGAATGATGTATCCTTAGTCAGCTATACCATGGGAAAATTTTTATCTTGAAATAAGTAATTCTTGGATTACCCAAAAACTAGATGCAAAAAGATTGTTTCTAAAGTAATCTTCCTGCATATCCTCATGACACCCTTGTAGTCCTCCTGAGCTACCTGGCACTCCTAAAGATCATAAGCTCTCTTGTTTTGTCTCCTGAGTTCCATCCAAAGGGCCCTTCACAACTGCCTGCCAGGGATATCTTTTATCTACTGACTCTCCTAGAGCCCACTGCAGAGAAGGCAGCATTTTGCCATGCTGTATGAGCAGACTCCTCGTAAGCTGCATTTATACATGCCAGTGGCATTTGTTTAGCGATACTTTTCAGGTTGATTGATAGCATAAAATATTCATGATGCTCAGGACTGGTCTGCAGAATCACATTACAGAAGTAGTAAATAATGAAGTTAATTTATTTGAAAGTTCCAGGAATCTAATACTTAGAATTATCATGGAACTGAAGTATGTTGAGTTGTATACACATTAATTAGGACAGAAAGGAACGTGCCAGAAAAGAAAGACCATATGGGATCAACATATGAGTGAGATGACTTGAGTGAGTTGGCAAAGACTAATCAAGTAGCTTGATCAAGTAAAGAGAATTTGACTTCACAAGTATAACATTAGTTAAATGTTGTACTGAAGGGTAAGTTACTCGAGGCTATAATAGTAGCCCATAAAGAGGAAGGAATCTGCATGTGACAAAGTTCTGTCCAAGATGCTGTGCTCTGAAAAGCAGCTATGACCTTTAGCATCAACCTTCCCTTCCTTTTCTGAATCGTTTCCATCTTTTTGTATATTTCACACTTATTTGGTCCAATAACAGTGACAGAACAGAATTAAGTATCCCATGTAGCAACTGTGGTCAAAGCTGCTGAAGGACTACTCTGATTCATTTTCTGCTTCTTCTAGCCTAGAACAACCTCTCTGAGCTGGTAGGAACAGATGTTACCCCTGCTGATGAGAGAATTATGGCTATACTGAAAACACTAAGAAAAAACATCCCTTGCATAGCTCAAAGAGGTTACAACTTTCAACTTCTGGAACATTTGCATCTTACCCTTCCCTATCACAGACTATGCAGAGCTAGGAGCTAACTCCATTGGTATTATTTTTCAGGAACTTAAGCTCTGATGAGTTGCTCCCACAAATACCACAGACTAAGAGCATACACGACCATGTGAAGGATTTGCTAACAAATAATAAGGAGAAGATGACAGTAGGGAAATTACACCTTGACCTTTAAATGCTCCTCCTCTTTTACCAGTATCTTCAAAGAGACTCCTGTGTAATGGGTGCGAGGTGCTGAGCCTGACAAATCAGCCAATGAACTTGCTGATTTTGTTATGAAAAATTCAGAGTTGCCACCACCGATCTATGCTTGCTAGATCAAAAATTACGTAAACTGATCACAGATTTCTTATCTGTTCTTTACCAAAGCGGTAGAGATGGGATATGCATTTGCTGGCTAAATAAAACATTCTTCTACAGAAGATGTAATATTTTAAATGAACTAGAAATAAAAAAAAAAAAAAAAACCACCATGTGCTGAATGCTTTTACCATGACATCAGTCTAATGAGACTTTGAAGAGGATGCTCACCTCATTCATTTCAGGGTGATCATCATAAGGACGTAAGCACGAATGCCCCTGCACTGCCCAATGAAGGTCTTATACAGACAAATAGCATCATTGAGACTTTTCCAAAAAGGACAGCTGATTGCTTTCAGTAGTTAAGGTAAAAGGAAAGGGGGAAATATGTTGTTAGCCTGATGCCGAAAGATATTTTCTTAATTTTCTGTTTTAATTAATTTTGTAAACAGTTGAACTAGTCAAAATTCTGATACACTGCATAGTTAAAAAAATCCAAGGAAAATCAAAGAACTTAAAAACATCTATTGAAAACAAGACCAATTTGCAACTTCTTGGCCAATTTCTTTTACTCTGTGATCACCTTAAGAAATAAAGCATGAGCTATGAAAAACTACCTGAAGATGGAGTGCTTGAACAAACTAATGCCAATTCATTAACGGAAACTGTAACTACATAACTTGTTCAAAATAATACTAGTGAGAAACAAAATTATTACAAGGAAGGAGGATGAAGTAGTTTAGGAAATAGTAACTATTAGGTACCAACCAAAGAAAGCCTTTATAGAAGAGGAAAAAAAACCCCTACAAGATACAGTTTTAAAGTATGTGATACTTAAACAGAAGCCACTTTGTGATTAGACAGAAAGCAGACACCTGAACCTGACTGTGGAAAGTAAATAATAAAACACCAGAAGTGCAGAACCTGAATCTTTTTTTGCTTCCACCAGGTAAAAGACACAAATAGATCACAAAAATCTGAAAGGCTCACCACTGTTGACTAACAACAGGTTTGTGATAGAACAGTCTTGCTATCAGTACCCTCAGAACTGTATTATAAGCATCACTGTAAAGATACACATTCATCCTGATGTCAAGGAAGCAATCCCAAAGTGTAACTCTCTTGAAGGGTAGAGGGACAAGCCTCCAAAGCAGAATTTTCACCTTCACATTTCAGAGTGATTCTACTGAATGCCTTCTCGTCTCAAAAGTACTAATACCAGATTCTTATGTTTCACCTCTAAGCAGTAAGATCTGTATATGCATCCTCAGTTATGGTAAGTTGAAGATTTTGATGCAATACTTCAGACTTTCTTGAAACCATTTCCTTTACAGAAAGGTTGAACTGACTTGTATGCAGAGTCACTGGTAAGATGTGACTCTGAACAAGTCTAGCATCAAATGGTTTACCTCATGTGGCCAGATTTCCTAACTCATTCTTATCTCTTAGAAAAATATCATTACATTATTCAAAGCACCAGAACATCACAGCTCTTGGACTGTACAGGTTGTTGCACAGGAATGCATCCAGGAGACTCCACACCCTCCCTGGGCAGCCTGTGCCAGGGCTCCCTTAGTCTCACAGTGAAGTTTTTCCTCATGTTCAAGTCAAACTTCCTGTGTTCCACTGTTCTGGTTTGGGCTAGGATAGAGTTAACTTCAATAAGGCAGTAGGAAGTGGTACAGCATGGGCAGCTGACCCAGATCAGCCAACAGGTATTCGATACCATATTGATGTCATGCTCAGTACATACAGGCAGGGAGGTAGTCAGGAGGGGCACTGTGGAACCATGGGTTCGGCTGCCAGTTGGGAGTGGTTGTGTTAGGTTCCGGTGGTGAGCAACTGCGGCATACATCATTCTTTTTTATATTCCCTCATTTACTGTTATAACTGTTTTTCCTGAACTTGTTTCTTCTTATTGTTGTTTTATTAAATTGTTTTTATTTCAAACTATGCAGGTTTTCCCTCTTCTCTGGTTCCTCTCCTCGTTTCACCAGGAGAGGGAGAAGTGAGCAAGCATCATCGGCTCTTTGTCCCTATCCGGCCTGGGTCAGCTGCCCATGCTGTACCCCTTCCTACTTCCTCATCAAAGTTCACCCCATCCTAGACCAAACCAGGACACCCTACGACCTATGGAGGGCCATGGCAGGACTGAGTCACCAGCAGCTCTGTGTGAGCTCGCCCAGATGGGCGAGAGGCTGTGTGAGGCGGCCATGGCGCAGGCTGTGCTGGAGGCTGCAGACTGCAGAGTAGACCCACCCGAGAGGCAGAGAGGAGCTGCAGCCTTTGGGATGAACGCACATTGGAACTGTCTGTGCAGGGCTGTTTTGTTGTGTGAGGTACCCCACAGAGGTGCAGGGAGGACTGGAGCAGAGCCTGCCTGCCCTGAGTAAAGAAAAACGGCAGAAACCATCGAGAATAGACTGACTGAAACCCTGCCTCTAAACCATTCAGAGTGGGAAGAGATAAAGGCACTGGGATCAGGGCTCTGAGCCCAAGAAGAGGGGTGCGGAGAAGGTGGTCTTAAAGGGCTGGTTGCACTCTTCATCATACTATTCTGTGTTGTTTTGTGTTGGATATGTTTTGGGGTAACCTTACATTAAAAAAGTAACTTCAGGTGAGGACCAAAACCATGGTAGGACATTCCCATAGGAGTAAGATTATTCTTGGAGACTGAATTTAAAAGCTGAACTTGACACAGTTCCTAATTTCTGTGATTTAAATCCTCATCTCTCCTCTGCAAGAGAAATCCAGTAATGTGAAATTGCTTGGGTTTGGGGGAGATTTCAGTAATGTTTGAGGCATCTTTATTGCTTTTGCTTTTTCAAATGCTCTGATGCTTTTACATGGGTATTAAAAACAAACATTTAAAATTTAGAGATTACTGGACATAACAAAGCTGATAGTCAGGGAAAGTTCATATGTAAAATACAAGAATGGTTTAGGTTATTTCATTTCTTTAAGTAATATGAATTTTTTCTTAGATATGCCTGTATGGCTAGAAAAGATCACTTTCTTTGTTTCATGTTGTACATGGGAGTACACTTTAAATCTGTAGTCTGATGGGATGATCTAGCAAGAGCTGACAAAAACCTTGCTACCTAAAGATACATTTAATTATGTATCAAGATTTAGAATATCACAATTCTATTTACATACCATTTCATAATTCATTTACTTCCCTTTTCAACAGTAAACATGCAACATGGTTGTATATTTTCAAAGATGTGATTCTACTAGCGTTTAAACAAAACAGGTCTTTTGTAAAAGTCAGTTCTGTTATTTCAATAAGCTGCTGGTGTTACTAAAGCCTATCTGCTTCCACATGTCATTCTGTTAAGCATATCTGGAGTATCTAAAATGTCACTCTGGCAGCACTTTATTCCTAGATTTTAGATTAAAACTCCCACAATACATATATAATGTCATAAGTGTCACTGCGAGCAGGCACATATAGTTGACTGGTTTGAATCTTACCTAGAAATCTCTGCTTGGGAATTTTTCTCTCCATCAACTGTAAATGGTGATGCTCCAGTTAATAATTCATACATAAGAACACCAACACTCCACCAATCAACAGCCTACAGAACAACAATAATGATGTTACAAACTGTTAAAGTGAAATTGTTAACAAAAGAAAGAACAAAACAATGTATCCAGAAAGCAACTAGCAAAGAAATAGTCCACCTATCAGTACAAAAATCAAACACCTAAATACAATAAGGTATAAACAATTGCGATACTGACTGGAGGTAGTTTCTGTGGTAAATTAATTTTATTTTGAAATTTCTCCACTTAGCTGTTTCAACTAATTTATCAAGCTTAATTCTTTCCACTGACTACTAAAGATCCCCAGAATTTGTGGAACTTTAGCTCTTAGAAGCTTAAGAATTAAACTAAGGAACTTTCAAAATACAGTTTAAGAGCACGGGTCACAGTTAATCAGGGCACCTGAAAAACCTATGAAATCATATCTTATATCTCCTGGGAACACATGTGATTTTGAACTTCCCATATACTAATTTTATTATTCATATCTCTGATACCTTGTTACTTACAAAATACATCTCTCTTTCAAAAGAAGAGATGCTACAGTTTAGTAATATCAACAAATTATTTAACTACAGGTGTTTGAACTTCTCAGTTTTACTTCCATTCAATTTGCAAATCAATGAAACTGAAGTTCTGCTTTACTTATGTTGACAAAATTAATATAATGCAGGAAGACAATTATTGAAATGATGTCAATTTAGCCTCATAGTTTAGGTTTTTTGCTTCAAGATACATAAAATCTGATGTTTCATATATTCAGGTAAGAATATCTAGAAGAACTAGTTGAAGTAGTCTCTGTACTCAGAAATTAGCTCTGCAAGTATGGAATGATCAGAGAAAATCCCAAAGAAGTAGTTTTTTCTTGGCATGCATTTTTTTTAAAAGAAAAGGAGGATCTGCAGAACTGGAAATCAAACTTTAAAAAATAAATAGTAAAATATTAGAGCAAGTATTTTAGACAAACAATACAGCTGTCTAGAAGAGATTACAAATCAAATATGTTGATTAATGAGAGCGTAGCATACCAAAGCAATATAATTTTCTGTTTTTTTGAAGATCTTAGAACTGCTAGATATGCCATAAGTACGAAATACACTAAAAACCTTCAAACACTGCATCACATGACATTGCCAACAGTGAGGCAAAGAGTGTGTAGTGTAAACAATCACCATCACAAGTAACTGCAAAGTCATCCTTGTTTATCAGTTAACATTTGGTATCAAACTGCAAAGCTATTTCATATTAGAATACTGTATGGCTCTCCACATCTAAGGAAAGTATCATATCAAACCCATCAAAGATAACAAAATAGAGATTCCTCTCTAAATCAGCAGTAACACTGAATTTGTAAGCACTTGAGAAGACAGAATCACAATTCAAAGCAGCTGATGCATTAGAGAGATGCTCTGAAATTGGCAATACCAAACTAAGTGAGCGCCAGGAGAGAACTTCAGTTTCTAAGTTTATAAAATTCCATTTTTAATAATGACCAGGCAAGCAGTATATTAGAAAGAGATGTAGAGTTTATAGCAGAATACAAAGAAGATGTGAGACAATGACTAAGAGAGGCAATCATTCTGCTGTATCTCAAACTGCCAACTCTTACCTGAAACACTTTGCTCACTACAGTGCTCCCTACCTGAAGAAATATATACATGCAAACTCAGGCAGCAGAACACATAGAGAATAAGAAAGAAACTTCTCAGGCAAAAGTCAGACTGACTCCAATTAATCTAGAAGAAGGAGATGGAGGGTGACATCACATTCTCCAGTGTTTAAAACAAGTTGTTGTAAGAGAAACTGTAGTCAACTGTATTCCATGATCAGCAACAGAAAGGCAAGTGTACTCAAAAAACTTAACAACCCAGACCCAGGGAATAAATATTCTCCAAAACTTTTCAGTACAGTGAGCAATCAGAATAATTTTTCTAGGAATATTGTAGAATTCTATTATACAGTAGGGTATCAATTATCATCTATGAATTAGTTTTCTTGATCTTTCCCACCAATTACTGACACTTTAATTCATGATAAAACTTGAACCTCAAGCTAAATTAATGTTATAAATATTCTCAGATGAGGAAAAAGAATAACCCACTCCATACTTCACAAAGATAAAAGAATTTCTGTACTATTAAAAAAAATACATCAGAATTAGCCCCAAACCAGTCATTTGCCTGCTCTGAACTATTTTTTTATTTAAAAGGAAGTGTCAGCTATAGGCTTTTGTCTCACTGCAGGTTTAGAACAAATTTTGAATACAACACAAATAAGCGTCAATACCTTTATAAATATGCCTTTTACTTAAGATTAAAAACTGAAAATACATCATACTGATGTCTGAAACTACAGACAATAATCTGTAAGGCATGTTTAAATAAAATATTATCATATTTTACATAAACTACTCAGGTTGAACAACAGTGCTGCCTAAAGAATTTATTTATTTTCAGTAAATACCATACCTTATCATGTCCTGTGTCTCCTCCTCGCACGATATCTGGAGCCATATATTCTATTGTTCCACAGAATGAATATGCTCTCTCATTCTACCAAAAATAAAAAAAAATAAAATTCATGTCCAACAATTGTATTATACAAACCATACGGGACAGATATGGCTAACAGTTCCAAGATGCTGGCAGCAATTCTTCTCCAAATAGCTCAGAACTGCTAGCTAAATCATATTCCATCATATGCTGAGAAGTATCACATAACACTACAGAATATTTAGTGCCTTCTACTAAAAAAAAAATAAAATTTCATATGTTTGTGTGGCAGTCTAAGATAAAATTAACACATAAAAATTAACATATTGATACTTAAGAAAAAAAAAACTTTCCCAGAAGTCTACACATTTCAGAGCTTTACGAGATTCCCCAAGGTAACATAGACAGATAAGGCTGCAATATCAATACTCTATAAAACAAAAGAAATCGTTACATTAAGAAAAAAAAACAAAACCAAAACATCTCATTGTAAGATATCCAATTTGACTAAATTGGATACAAGATCCTTTGGGTTCCCCATTTCTAGGAATTTATTATGACCTCTAGAAAAGTAATTTTCTTTCGCAACACACACATATATAAAAAACACAACATTCTCTCAAGAAGAGACTTAGAGACAAGAGAGAGAAAGAGAAAGGCAGACAGAGTTGTAAATTTAATTTTATTCTACACACTGAAGTTATTGTCTTGATCATGTTCAAAACTAAGCTGCTTTCACAGGCATGTATAATCGTTCCCTGTTAGCGATTTACCTTTGAGGTCAACATGAGGTCATGCTGTACCTTGCTAATGACGAAAGCACATGTGTTTGGGCCATGCAACATTGTTCCTCCCTTATCCTTCAAGCTTCTAGCATTTTTGGGAGAGATCCTGATAGGTCCTTTAAAGAAGAGTGTTCAAAAAAGCAAATATTTCAAAAGTCAGGTTTTACATTAGTCGATTCAGATTCGGAGTTTAAAACAGGTGCTATATAAGAAAGTGTACTACACTAATGAGAGGGAGCTTTGAAAAGCAGAAATAATGCTCAGTGCTACCCCGAGCCATAAAATTAAACAGTCCAACAGCATATTATTAAACCGTATTTATTAAAAAACATATACTGTGACTGGTTTTTTGGGGGTAAGATTCTGAGTTCAAAATACTTGTAGGCCTCATTTTATTCAAACACTAACTTGAAATATTAACTTCCAAGACAAAACCATAAAATAATGAAGTTTTCATTATTCCACTTTCTTTTGTCACAACTATTATTTCTCTTTGATTATCTTTTCCAGTACCTTTTATCTAAAAGAAAAATAGTGTGATAAAGTAGTGAAAAAAAAAAAATCCAAAATTCCTGGCCCTCCATCCTGGCATCAGCCAATCTATGGCTATTCATATATCCCGCTGCTCATTTTTCCTTCAGCTGGGAGGAAGGGAGTGGGGAAGGAGGGGAAGACGGAAAAGGAAGGGGAATGAAAAATACAAAATTAAACTGTTCTTCGCTTGCTACCTCTCCGAAGAGTAAAGATAATGCAGCCAGGCTGAGATTTAGTAAAACAATTTATAATGCTAATGTATCAAAATAAATGGATGAAAACTATTATCAGATAGCTGTAAATTCAACTAGTCATCCGCAAAATTACGGGCTTTTTGTCTCCATGTTGTGCTAGGCAAGAAACAGTCTGGGGAACTGGATACGAATGTATACAGTGGTACAGCAGAACCCTTATGATCTCAGGTACCTTTTGTTGGTGAGAAAGCCCACTAAAAACATTTACAAAACATGCAGATTTATTAGCAGTACCTTTTTTTGAGTAATATTTACAATCCTTACTATATACAATTAGTGGTTCTGATTTAAATTATATTTGCTTTTTACCTTTTAAAAATTATATTTATTTTACCTTTTCAAACTTCTACAATCATTTTAGCTTTTCATATGAAAGATAAAATTTCTGAAACAATATTTGAAAATGATTTTTCTTTCTTAAATTCATGTCTGAAGTATTTTTCGGTTCCTTGAAAAATTTAGTGTTTAAATCCCCAATTTTTGAGATTTTAAGAAGATGTTTTTTAATCAGATAAAATGATTTCTTCTATTTAAATTTCAATATTAAAAAGTCATACTTTAAGTCACAGACATATTTATAAATTAAAAACGCTCTGGGATATGTTTGTAATAAGGTTTATAAAAATCCCAACTTCTAATTCACATAGGTATGTATGTACTTGCATCCTTTAGCTCTTGCTTTCTTTTCTGTTTAGAAGTGGCTTACTGCTGAAATTCAAGGCTGAATAGAGCCAAGACAAAGAAAGCAAATGATTATCACCAGCAG
This sequence comes from Urocolius indicus, assembly GCA_013401255.1. Classification (NCBI taxonomy): domain Eukaryota; kingdom Metazoa; phylum Chordata; class Aves; order Coliiformes; family Coliidae; genus Urocolius; species Urocolius indicus. Next base: position 10,486 of record WBNH01012538.1, read on the forward strand.
AGTTCATAGCAGGAAATTAAGTAGTAAATTGGAACTCAACATTAGGTAGGAAAAAAAAAATACCCAGATTTACTGAGCATTTTCTTCATAACCAACACTGATTTGCCATTACATATAGAAGATCATGTTCCAGAAGCTCTGTTGGAACCAGCTTATGATTCTTAAAAGTGACAATTAAGAAGATACTTTCTGACACCAAGTATGTTTAGTTTCTTATTTAAACACACACAAAAAAAAGCTCAGAGGACAAAAGCACTCCCCAGAACCTTAATAAAGCCAACCAAGAGCAAAGCATTCTGACTTGACTACAAATAGACACAGATTTGCCTTTGTAAGATGCTGTAGAAAGTCCCGACTTCACAGAGCTGAAGTTACAAAATCTGGATTCTTCTTTGTTAGACACTTTTTTTTATGGTGTATTTTATTAAATTACAAAGCCCACCAACTACATTTACCTATTACTTACCAAAACCAGATTTTAGAGCATTAAGTATCACTAGGAACATTTAGGTAAATTTGTCATTCTGAAATATGCCTCTTACAGGGAATCACAAATAGTCTTTATTATTATGGTGAGTGTCAGTTTAAAACTATTTTCAAAGAACGTTAACCTTCAACGATTTTCCTTTTTTGTTCCTTTATGGGCTGCCCAATACAAGAGAGATATGGACATATTGGAGAGAGTCCATCAAAAGGCCACTGAGAAAATTAAGGACGGAATCATGAGGCAAGGCTGACAGATCTGGGATTGTTCCACCTAGAGATGGGAAGGCTCAGGGAGATCTCATTAACATGTATAAGTACCTGAAGAGAAGGTGCAAAAAAAGGGCAGCCAGGCTCTTCGGTGGTGCCCAGTAACAGGATTAGAGGTAAAAACACAGGACCTTCTCTCTAAACATCAGCAAACACGGTTGTTGTTTGTTTTTTTTTTACTGTGAGGGTGACTGAGCACTGGCACAGGCTGTCCACGGAGGTAGTGAGGTCTCCCTCCTTGGAGATATTCAAAAGGCTTCTGGATATGGCCATGGGCAACTGGCTCTAGGTCTGAGCAGAGTAATTGGACCAGGTGATCTCCAGAGGTCCCTTTCAACCTCAATAATTCTGTGATTCTGTGATAAGAAGTCATTACAATTTGTATTTTCCAATCATTTGTGAAATCATGTTTTTCTCGCAAATCAAGCATTCAGCCCTCCTGTCCCTAAATTTCAAAAACCACAACTAAACCCCACAAGTATTGTGCTCACATTTCCTTCAAAATTATAATATGAACCTAAATTCAAGAATCCACATTACTAATAGTTTCACGTTATGAGGTATAAGACAAGAAAGGAAATTATTAAACAAGTGAATTTGCATTACCTGCAAGTAAATTCTCACAGAATATGCACATCCTGTAACTATTTGAGCTTAAGAATTTATGTAAGATGCTGAATACTCATTATTTTACTCACTGAGCCTACATGGCTTAGACGTGGTTCCCTCGTCTGACTTGCAGAACAGCAAGCAATCAGACACTAATGAAAGGAAACAGAAGTGTGGCCAACCCATCTCTAATCACTCCATATGACAATATTGACCTCTTCTCAAGAGTGTCCTTATGTTTGCTCCCAATCAGCAGCACTTCCACATTTACAGAAAAAAATGGAGATGGTCTTCAGTCTTCTGGCACACAACAACTGATTTTTATTCCTGTTTTTTTTCTGTACCAAGTTTAGCATCTTTCCTGAATGTTTATGCAATTTATACATTTACTGAAAACTATGTTAAGTGGCTACTTCAAACTAGTTAGCTGCTTAAGGGTACAACAACTTCTCATGGATAAAAAGAACATTTTGTTAGAGTTGTTGATCAGTGAACATAGACAGGTTCACCTGGGCAACCAGGCTGTTCACTTCATTAAACAATCCCTTTGTTGAATTAGAAAATCAGGTACAAATTAGAAAATAGGGACAAAATGCACCCATCTGTTCCAAATTGGCTGTTTGCACAAGAGACAGACTGAGCATACTGGACCAAATCACATGACCTTGGGAAAAAATGGGAGTAAAATCAAATATAAATATCAAAAGAAGTCTTAACACATGAGATTTTGTTTCAGAGGCCTCAAGAAGAAAACAAACATACTAAACAAAGTACCCAAACAAAAACATGAGAAAAAGAGTACAGAGGTGTGAATGCTGAAAAGAGTGCGCTGAGACAAGTATCTAACAGAATACTAAAATAGCTAAAACAAAACAAAAAAATAAACCTGCAAAGAGTAATCAGATTTTCTGTTTCAAGTATCTGGCATAGAATACTGGTTATACCACCATTTGATGACATACCACTTCATTTTTAAATATATGGACTTTGAAATATTTCAACTTGACAACTTGCATTCAAGCAACATGTGTGCCTTCTCCAGCACACACTTGGGTCCTACAACCCTACTGCTTATTTTATATACAACAGTCTTTGTGCAAACATATTTTAGCCAAAGGATTAGCCAAGTACTCACTGAAGCTGTTCTTTTCAGCATTCACAATTAGGGCCCACTTCTCCAACTACATGAAAGGTCACCTTTGAAACAGAACAGACTGCTTCTGTTCTCCAACTAATTCATAGACAAATACTTTGGTCTTAACTGAGCTTGACTACTATATTAAACATCAGATATGAAACATTCACAAACTATACTACTATCATAATCCTTTAAATCATTGAACTTGACTCCTGAAATTAATTTTGCAATTTTAAAAAACCCCCAATAAATAAAACCAAAAGTACTCTTCTCTAAATGTCATTTAATAGCAAACAATCCCTCTAATAGCATTTCTTGCTAACACAAGTGAAGATAGGATATGGTCAAGAGGTTTGGTTAAAACAGAGTACATAATTTCCAGTGTAAGAATTTCAAGAGATGAAAACTACACACTATTAGGGAGTGGGCACTTCTCAGCTATTAAATTAGCTTAGACTTTAATTTTCTTACACTCTGTATTAATATAAAATATTAAAGGAATATAATCAAATAACTAAAGAATTACTCCTCAGTGTATTTAATATTAAAAAATGGCAACACTTAGTGTTTCTGGGCTACAGAACATTCTCCAGAGCTGGACAGTCAGAGTTAGTCCCTGATGGGACATATTTTATCTGTCAACAGCTCTGCAACTGATAAGCACCTAGTGGCATAGAGCAAGAGAGTGCAATGGAACAGAACAGAATCAGGTAGCCAGGCAGCAGCGCACTGAAGGCATGCAGGACTGCTCTCAGGATCAATTCTTCACAAGTCCACTGAAAAATTCTCCAATCCAGACAATAATTACTTATTGGTTCTTGTCATATTTTTGTTACAGAGAAATAACAGAATTACAACGCATGTTTTGTCAGGGTTCTTCCACAGATTTCAGCAACATCCTTAGGAGTCCTATACTTGTCCATACTTGGCAAATTAAATTGCCTCATTCATTTAATCTGACCTCATCTATATGAAGGTTTCAAAACATCATAACCTAGCAAGACAACAGGAATACTTAACTGTTTTTGGAGATATTCTGAAATCACATAGCAAATAAAATAATATTTTAAATTTAATACATATATGGTCTTTCTAATTAAAGTCAAAGACAATTCTTCCTCATTTCATGGATAATAAAACTCCATACCCAATTTCGGGTCAGGTACATGGATGAAAAGTCAAACTGACAAAAAAAAAAAAAAGTTTAGCTAAAACTACAAATATCTTGTGCCTTCTCTTTAAGCAATCATCTAATGGGTTATACTTCATGTGAATGTGTACACCATGTAAGTCACTATGTTTCCAACTTGTATAAAATATTCATGGTTGCACGTAAAAATTTACCACTTCTCTGTGAATATGCCTCTCATCTCCAACAAATCAGAAGTAGTCTGCATGTGACATGACTAAAACAATGCCAGGCTCCGGAAGATTTAAATATTCAAACGAATGTTACCAATTGATCTAGGGGTTTCAGGTGACACCAAATTCAGTATGAGTCATGAGTGTACACAGGTGGAAGAAAAGGAATCAATTATATTCTGGGTCCATTAATCACTTAACAGTTAAGAAGTCAGAAGAAAATGTTTAACAGAAAAAAAAGATTATCCCATGTAGTGGTTTTGCCTGGGCCACGTTTTGGTAGGGAGGGGGGCTACAAGGGTGGCTTCTTTAAACAAAGAGCTACCAGAAGCTTCCCCTGTAACTGACAGGGCTAATGCCAGTCAATTCTAAAATGGACCCACAGATGACCAAGGCCTGGCCAATAACTGATTGAGGTAATTCCTCTGTGAATAATGCATTTGCAAAGGCGAAGAAGTTGCTAGGCAGTTGCTAAACTGCAGCAGCAACAGGGAATGAGAATGTGAAAACACCTCTGCAGACACCTAAGTCAGTGGAGGAGGAGCAGGAGGGGGTGCCCAGGCACTGGAAGAAAAATTCCTGTGTGACCTGTGGTGAGGACCATAGTGAGGCAGCTGTGCCCCTGCAGTCCATGGAGGCCACCGGGGAGCAGAGATCCACTCGCAGCCCATGGAGGACCCCNGAGACGAAGCAGTGGCAAAGTCCATCTGTAATGAACTGACCACAACCCCTGCGCCATTGTGGGTGAAGGAAGGAGTCCTGGGAAGAGAGAGGCATTGAGGGAGATGTTTTAAGATTTAGTTTTATTTCTCATTTTCCTGTTCTGATGATTCATTAATAAATCAAACCTTTTCTCCCCAGGTTGAGTCTGCGACAGTAATTGCTGAGCAGTCTCCTTGTCCTCATCTTGATCCACAAACCTGTCATTATATTTCTCTCTCCTCTGTCCAGTTTAGGATGGGAGTGATAGAATGACTTAGTGGGCATCAGGTACACAGCCAGGGTTAACCACCACATCCCACTATACACATCACTGGTGCAGCTTCACCTTGAGTACTGTGTAGTTTTAGGCTTCACTATGTTAGAAGGATATAAAATTATCTGAATGTGTCCAAAAGAGGGTAATAAGGACGGTGAAGGGACTAGAAGGTGTGACCTTTCAGGAGCAGATGAGGAAACTAGGTTTGTCCAGCTAAGAGGAAATGAAAGTGTAACCTTATTTCCGTCTACAATAATCTTATGATGCAGAGCAAAGAGGGAGGTGCTGATATCTTCTCTCTGGTGTCTGTTGACAGGAAGCAAAAGAATGGCTTAAAGCCACATGAGGAGAGGTTCAGAATGGATATTTGGAAAAAAATTCTTCAGTGAGAGTGTGGTCAAACAGTGGAACAAGTGCCTCAGGGAAGTGATCAAGGCCCCACATCTGTCCAAGTTCAAGAAAGTGCTTGGAAAATGGTCTGAGATATATGTTTTAACTTTTAAGTGGCCCTATATGCAGTCAAGAGTTCGACTCTGATCTTTGCAGGCTCCTTCCAACACACGATTTTCTAAAATTTTATGACGGAGTGAGACTGGAGCACAGAATGTTCAACTGTGCCAGGGAACATTTCCCTGATGTGCAAAAATCTCAAGATACTATACAGAATTCTTCACGAGTATATACAAAGTAAAGAAAGGAGACTTAATACAGCAGACTCTTCAAGGAGATCTGGCCTTGACAGCTATTTCTGGTATATGCAGAAGTCTGCGTGTGAACTGTGATGGGTACGGAGTCCAAAGGTATACTGGACAAACCCAGAACTACTTGTAAAGTTTCTCAAATGACAGTTTCCTTCCATGACATGGTTGCTATACCTATTATAACTATAGCTAAGGAAAATGGTATTTCTTAAGTAGTGCTTTCTACAAGCTTGAACAGGAAGCACACAGAACAATTTATATAACTTGTCATATACATCTTTTCACAAGGTCTTAACTTTGTGTGAAGTCTGCTCTTTCTTTTGCATTACCTACAAGAGTCTAGCAGAAGTTTGTCTGCTCAAACTGAAGACATACAATAGGTTGTATCATTCTGCTTTTAATGTTCAGTGATGGAAACCTAGCATCCCTAGTATGTTCTCATAAAGGCTTCAGTTAAAAAAATAAACACAAACTGCTTGGGAGAGCAACACTGTCCCAAAAATAACAAGTATCTAACTCTGTATTAAGAGTACTTAATAGTACTCTTTTTTTGTTAAGTTCAATGAGACAACTAGGACCACGGGATAAACCAAAAGAATACTGTCATAAATGGAAATTTACTTGTAACAGTGTAAAGGCCACAGAGCAGAGGTAATACTAACAAGGTGACCTGACCTGATGAATAGATTTTGCATTTCAGGAAAATTACAAGTAAAGAATAAAAATTTCATACAGAAACAGGTCTTGTGCTTTCCGTGAACCTTAGAGGTCATCCTATCTGAAAGTGATTTTATTGATATTTACCTCAAAAATAAAAATGCATCAAGAAAACAAACCTGTTCCCATAGAACTCAGATCTGTATCGTTCTTTGCCATCATTTTAAATGTCCAGAATAAAAATAACTATAGTCTCAATTTTGGAAGACATAAAAATTGACAGAAAAGTCATCTCATGGTTCAAAGACACAATGTAGATTGGAAATGGAAAAAAAAAATCCTGTTCTGACAAAGTGCATCCAGACTGACTGGTTTCTTAATAGTTATCACTTCATAAAAAAAAACTTTGGGAGCCTTTTTGGTGGTAACACCCAGACATAACGCTGGATAATTAAGGTCCGTACAGCTTCACCCCAGAGATCTCTCAGCCATAGACTATGCTTCTGTAGCTGTAACTTCTGTTCAGGACCAAAACTATGATCTCTGTAAGAGACAGAGGAGGAAGAAAAGGAAAAAGATAAGAAATGCTTAATGGTACACTAGTTAGACTGCTCTACTACATTTGACAAAACTGTAATTAAGATTGCAGTACAAAAGGTTTAAACTAGACCAAGAACAGTTGCAATATGGCAGATCTACAGTCCATTAGTTTGACATGTCATTTCAAAATAATCCATAAGATCATATAAAATTAATTTTAAATCCTGTCCTGGTGGCTGTTGCTACTTGAAGAAGCCATTTCAGTCAGAATGCATGTTGGTTACTATACCACCTCATGACAGAATTAGACACACTAAGGACTTCTGCTTTCAAAACAGACAGGGAATTAGGCTTACGGGACTTTTCAAGCAAGAATGAGATTTTCCTGCAAGCAGTTGCCATCAGAACAGGCATTTAAAAGAGAGAGCAAGAACAGCTAAACCTGGTACTGCATGCAGCCAAGAAACACGTGACCTCTGCAGCTGTGGTCCCAAAACGTAACTCAATGTAAAGCTGCACTCTCATCCTAGTGTCAAGTGGCAGTTCGAGAAACTTTTCACAGATTTATTCAGTGGTTATTCTTGCTTTTGCAGTGTAACGTATTTGCAATTCTACAAAGAATTCTTCAAATTCTTTATAATTAATTTAGAGCAAATAACTAAAAGAAAACAAAAATTTCCATTCTGCAGGCAAAACCATCCAGAAACAGCACACTATTGTTTGGGATGAATGCAAGTACATTCCACTAGCATCTTACATTAATATTTTGTACTAGGTTTGTATCAAAATTCCAACTTTGGGAAGATTTTTTTCTAAAACATTGTCTTTTGAAAAGGGAGAAGTAATAGTAGCAAAAAAGAGAAGTATAGTATATACAAAGCAAAAACCTGGAAAAAAAAAAATCTCTTTCTTCAAATAGAGGCAAAACTATAAGGTATAAAAAAGGACTGATTCTGGGAAGAATTCTATTAGCTGCTGCTTCAACCCTTAAAATTTTTTTTTTTTAAAAATATAAAGAAAAATGCATAGGAGATGCAAATAAACATCTATAGTATCAGAGAGCATCAGATCTAAACAATACAGAGAAGCAGACACGGAAAGTTTTGTTTAAATGCAATCCATCTGATTCTAAATCCCTTTTCATGTGGTCATGATTCACTAGTCATGTAAGATTTTCACATCTGCTTGCCCAAGTTTCATTTAATTTAAATAGTCCAGAGGTAAGGGGAAAAAAAATAAGTGATATTTTAAGTGACATATTACAATAAGAAAACAGTATCCTTATAATAGTCACTGTAAGAAATCATGAGTAGTCTGGAAAAAAATCTTAATGGCACTTACCAATTTTGGTATCAAAACCCAGGCAATATATTTTGTATGCATTGTGCTTTACCAGCATGGTACAGTGCTGATAAGCACTGTCAGGGATGTCTCCTGGGCTAATGCACAGTTATCTGATCACTGATGATCAGGTTTTGCAATTAAATTAGTCCAGTTCACTTACACACTTTTAGAGTGTTTGGTATGTCCTCAATATTCATTTTCATGACACTTAAAGCACCAACAGAGGCACACAAAGTAAAAAACACTTTGCCATTGTTGCATTTCCTTTTCTAACATCAGGGAAATAATGACTCATTATCTAGGCAGATCTATAACCAGGGTTAACTTCTGTTGATCAATTCAGTTTACTCTTTCTCGATTTTCCTTTTTCTCACAACTATGCTCTCTCTACATTTCTGAGTAAATGCAAGCAGATACAGTATAGTCATCCAAAGCATGGGTTACTCTAACTCATCTTTGCAATAGAATGTGCAATGTTCAGACAACACACTATTAAATTTCCATTACTAGACATTATCACTTGGATTGGACAATTACAGATAGTCTTTTCAGGACTAGATGTTCTCTAAAGACCCGTTCCAACCCCTCCCATTCTATGATTCTATGAAATGTACAGGTAACTACCAGGCTGCTTAAGTAATATGACAGTGCTTACAGTTTCACTCTTATTTAGTGCTGTATGAAATCCCCCTCCATCCTGGACTATCTAAAAATTGCTCTAAGAGTGTGTACAAATCTCTTCCTACTTCATCTACTAGAATGCACAGGGGACTAACCACTATTTTTTTTTTTTCTTTCATGAAATTTCCTTTAAAATCTTTTACAATTGCATACTAGTTTTGTTTCTGTAACAAAATGTTCATTCAACCAGCTACTAAATGAAAGCAAACAACAATTCAACAGTGAAAAGCATCTGACAGTTACAACTAAATTTGCAACTCTGATGAAGAGATTTCTACATGGGAAAACAAGCATTGTGTCTGAACATTCTACACATCAGACAAAGTACACAGATACTCATCCAACTGACTTAGATTACAATTCAATCAACCCTCACATAGAATATCTACTCATATTATTTATTACTAAGGCATTCTTATGTTCAGATACCTTGTTTGAAGACTGACAACATTCAGTGTTTACTACGTGATATTTTTTTAAACTTCGTTAAGCAAATACAAAAGCTTCAAAACAATCTTAAGCTAATGCAGATGTGTAGCAATGCAGAAGAACAGAGCATTTCAGTATACTCTAGAAAAAAGTGTACTTTATGGGATTTAATTAAGAAGAAAAATGTTAATTGTTATGCATGAGCCAATAGAGTAGATTACTATTAAAACAATTCAGTGAATGTGTTCAGATTATTTTTTCTAAGATGCAAAAATCTCCATATATAATAAAGTATAATAGTGTAGTTACAGAAGAAAAGTAAATGCGAGAGGGGGAAAAAAAAAAAAGCTGAAGCAGCATTTTAACAACAAATATTAACATGAAGATCAGTCTTGATGACTAGGTTAAACTGACATGAACTAAAACAAAACAATTTCAGCATACAAGTAGAGCTATTAATGAGATAAAAACATGCCTAAGCCACAATTTCAGACAGAAGAAAGATGGAAAAAAAAGTTGGTTCTTTTAATGTAAAACTCTTAAAATTGCAACACTGAAGTGATCGAACTTACGTAATGAAAAAAAAAAAACAGCATTGTAGAAATTTCAACACAATGTCTGTCAGTCTTATCAACTCCCCGCACACCAGATAATAATTTATATTAATGTCATGTGCAAATATATTCTACATCCCAGATAAGACAGAACTCAGCTGAGATGCATGAAACCAGAGAGCTAAAAAGTGTGTTCTTTACTCTGATTTTCTTTGCAATTCAGTTGAGATTTAAATATCAGAAAGACTAGACTTAAATTCACCCGGGGGGTGAAGAATGGGGCTAAAAATGCAAACATCACAGAACTTTATAGTAAAAAGGTAGTATTGTTTTCAATCTCTTACCTAAACCCACTCTATGGTTAGGCTAATCAAACTGCAGGTCTTCATTAGATATTGAATAAAATTTGAATATCAGAAGTAATTTCACTCCTAAATACCCTGTGATACTGACCTATGTGAAAATTCATTTTTACTCAAATACTTTATTCCAGTCAGGTTATTTCTTCTTTTTGCATACAGATAGAAGCATCTGGACTTCATTATAAAGATAAAATAAAGATTGAATCAGACATATATTTCACTTGTACAAGACAAATTTCAGTTTTTAGTGAAACAGTCGTATAAAACACTTTAGAGGTCTTAAAATCACACTGCTTTCAGATTGGATTTGTAATTCTTTCATATAATAAGCACTTTCACATAATAACAAAGAAGATACTTAACAAGGCACTCCTCACACGCATGCTTCAGTAGCTGCATGGCAGAAATCAATAGGTTTCCATTTTCTTAGAAGTCACGTGCACTTGCTTCTCACTCAAATAGCACTCAAGAAAAGCAGCTTCCCAAGCCTTCTTTGTTTAATAGTCAATTAGTCTGCTCTAGTTATTACAGTCAAGAAATGGTACACTCTTTTTATTACAAAACAACTTCTGTTAGATTCTACACTTGTTTAGGTACTTGGAAATATTTATCAACCATCAGATCAAAGTAGGGATAATGCAAACATTGAACTCTCATGTTTCATAGCAAGTATCTCAATACAAAATCATGTGAAATTAATAAACACATGGTAAAAAATTCTCTGATAATAATTCTATACCTAGTACGTCCTTGTAATTTTTCGTAGTTTTTACACATTCTTAATAACCTAAGTATATCTTGTTTTAGAAAATACAATCCAAAGAGGTGAGTTACTAGAATAAATTCCCCTTGCATAAATATACTTTTTTTTAATGGGTAAGTTCTTGCAAGAAACCAAGGCGGGTCAGAGAAGAAGTGTGAAGAAAGAGGGAGAAAGAAAAGCGAACTGCTTTGATTGAATTGCAAATGTTACACTTGTTTAGCCAACTTATGCAGTTGTATAACTATATTTTGAAGTACTACCCAATGAGTATGAAAACAGATATAAGGCTATGCAGAATACACACAAATTTTACCTCTTGTAAGTACATTGGTTCTGAAGTGTAAGGTAAGTAATGTTCATAATGTAAAGTGTAAGTGTTCTAGTAGTAAATTATCTACAGAGAACACAAAATATCAACTTCTATGTGTAAATAGGTCATTCTAATTATGTCTAGGTTCAGTAGCTGAATTACAATAGCACCCATGAAAACTGTAGTGAAGTACAAACAGTTTCTTAGATTTTGAAAGCAAACAAATTCTGTTAGTCCTTAGAAGCAACACTAGCAGTTTAGAGCTTTTTTAACAGGGAAGACAAATATAAAATGTGAAGGAGAAGATGAAAAAAAGGGGAAAGGTTAAATGAAGAGTTTTCTTAAGTGTGCACTGAAAACAGAATGGATTGGAGTCAGAGAAACCAACAGTAAATGACCAAGCAGCAATACTGCTTTATTTAACGACTGGAGAAAGGGGAATTTGATTCATTAGAATCCTTTCAGTCAGAAAAGACCTTTAAGATCATTGAGTCCAACCACTAACCTAACACTACCAAGTCCATCACTAAACCATGTCCCTAAATATCACACCTAAATATCTTTTAAATATCTCCAGGGATGGTGACTCTGTCATGTCTCTGGGCAGCCTGTTCCAATGCTCAACAACCCTCTTGGTGAAGATTTTCCCAACATCCAACCTAACTCTCTTCTAATGCAGCTTGAGGCTGTTTCCTCTTGTCCTGTTGCTTGTAACTTGGGAGAAGAGTCTAACACTTTGCTACAATCTCCTTTCAGGTAGCTGTAAGAGTGATAAGGTCTCCTCTGAGCTGAGCCTTCTTTTCTCCATCCCCAACTCCCTCAGCTGCTCCTCCTAAGTCTTGTGCTCCAGACCCTTCAGCAGCTTCATTGCCCATCTCTGGACATACTCCAGAATCTCAGTGTCTTTCTTGCAGTGAGGGGCCCAGAACTGAATACAGTATTCAAGGTGTGGCCTCATCAGGGAGTACAGAGGGATGATCACTGGACACCTGGGCAACACTGATGGTTCATATTCAGCTGGCTATCAATCAACCCCCCAGGACCTTCTCCACCAGGCGGCAAAGCTTGTAGCCGTGCATTAGGTGGTTGTGACCCAAGTGCAGGATCTGGCATCTGGCCTTAATAGACCTCATACAATTGGTCTCAGCCCATTGATTCAGCCTGTCCAGGTCCTCCCCTACCTTCAAGCGTATCTATATACCCACTCAGCTTTGTATCATCCACAAACAAGGATGGAAAATGTGGGAAAAGAATGTAGGAAAAGCAAACAGGCATCTCTGATGTTTTATCAAAGTCCCCTCCTTTCCTTGCACTGCTTGTAAATGATGTCCCAAAGGTGAGCACATATCAAAAATAAGTATTGTGATGAGTTTTTGTGGAGCCAATTCTGCTTGTTAACAGGGGAAGGAGGATGTGGTGCTGCTGCCATAAAAAGTTTCCCAAACTTCCCCTGGCTCTGAGTTTAGACCCACTTCTGGCCCTGCTGGGCCAATCTGGTGCCTCTGCCATCACTACTTCAGAAGGGAAATTTGTAGTGCATTGGAGGTGGTAGAGGAGCAGGGCAAGATGTGGACCCCACAGGCAGAGGAGGAGGAAGGGAAGAGGAGCACCAGACCACAGACTCCCCCTGCAGCAAGAGAGTAGGCTGTGTCCCTGCACCCATGGAGGGCAATGACAGGGCTGAGTTGCCAAGAGGTCTGGAAAGTCTCTGTGCCAGAGGGGGTGTTTTGGACCCCAACTCAGAGGAAGCAGAGAGGAGCTGCAGCCCTCAGGATGAACACACGTCAGAATGCCCCAAGCAGGGCTGCCTGGCCTGTGAGGGACCCTGTGCTGGAGCAGGGAGGGTTAGCGAGGAGCCTGTCTGCCCCAATGTGAGAGAGGTGGCAGGAACCACTGGGAAAGGAGTGACTGAAACCCCCATTATTCCCTGCCCCTCTATGCCATTCACGGAGAAGAGGAGGTAAAAACATCAGGCTCAGATGCCTCAGCCTGAGAAAAGGAGAGGGGTGGGAAAAAGGGGATCTTAAAGGGCTGGTTTTGCTACTCATAGCTCTATTCTGTATTTTGTTAGGTATTTGTTTGCTACAGTTTTGGTTGATGGCAGATTAAAGTCAGTTTCTTTTTCTTCCCCAAGTTGAGCAGTCTTGTCTGTTTTGCCTTAAGTGGGGACTGAGCCCTCCCTATCCTTAAGGGGTTCCAAAGTTTAGGGTGCTCCTCAGTACATTTCTCTTCCTCATGCAGTTGTGAGGGGGAGGAGTGAACAAGTGGTTTACCACCAGCCTTTGTTCCTAGATGGGCCTAAATCACAACAAGTGTATTTCCTAAAGCTACCTGTTTTGAGACTTAAAGAACGTCCCAATTTCATTATGACATTCTTATCACAGGGAAGATTTTGGCTTCGTTCAACTTTGGCTCAAAGGCTGGAGGACTGCTCCTTTTCCCCTCATTATCAGTGCAGTAATATGTTCCACACACTTCACTTTGTCTCTTATGTCCAGTGCAGCTTCTCTCAGAACTGTGAGCAGATCCTACTCTCCCTAGAGACACCCTCTGCTATCATTCTTTTCTGCTGAAAACAACACTTGTCTGTACTTACTCTCTTGCACTGGGTACTGGCAACCTGCTGCTAATCCCCTGTCACACCAGTTGAACCCCCTCTCTGTTTCACATGATTTTGAAGAAGTAGACTAACATTATCTGTATTATTTTCCTGCTTCAGAAAGTAACATTTCATATCTCTTAAAACGGTAACTTGTAGATCCTACCAGGCTCCATTTGAAATGCAAATATTCTAGAGGAAATCACTAGTTATTTTTAGAAAACCTCTGTTGCTTCCAACAAAGACTTTTAGATCTGCAGTTGCAGATTTCAATACTTCCGATATCGAAAGTGAATGCCAAAAAATAACCATTTAAAAATTCTCAGAAGTAAAATTCTTGCACAATTCATTGAAACCTAAAAAGCATATTTGAAGATAAAACTGTACCTTACAAATAATTAACAGCTAATGTCAACAATCAGAGATCACTATGTTAGGTACTATGCCCATATTTAAGAAGAGAAGCTTTTATCCTAAAACCTTAGAATTAAGATTATTGAAAGTGACACAAACACATGAGAAAGAGACAAGATAATACTACATTAATTATTATTAGCATAAAGAAGAGACATAGCATACCATTTGCCTAGTCACTGCAATGTATTAGCACAGTCAAGCATTTTTAAAAAGGCAGGCAAGAACAATAACTTAAGTGGCTTTTCAGACTTATATGGATTTCTCCTTTTTCACATAAAGGGCAGCAGGAAAGAGCATGAAGGAATTTCAGGGAAAACTAGAACAGAAAGATACCTGACAACACTGTCAGGCTAAAAAGACCAATAAACTGAAACCTCAAAACCCAGTAAAATGGACTACTAGATTTTGTTCTGTGGAGCCTAGAAGGCAGTTTTCCTTCCCTCTCAAATGGCACTTATGATTCAGTGAGACTGAATCTGACTTTATGATCTTGCTGGATTCTGGCCACACTGGAGATTCAAACACTCACCTCATCAGTAAGAAACTCCTTACTCAGACCAAAGTCTGTTAGCACCACATGGCCATCAGAATCGAGGAGGATATTCTCAAGTTTTATATCCCGATATATAATCCCCAACTGCAAACAGAATATAAGAAAATGTATTTCCAAATCAGTGTAACCACATCAAGTAGACATTGTTGAATGCATTAAAATACAAAACTGGCAAAGTTCCTGACACCTGAAACTTGCACCTCGGAAAGGACAATTTTGAAACACCTCTGAACAAGTAACTAGGCGATTTAAAAATTCCCAGAATATACAGTGCATTAACATCTTTCAATTTAAAGGACATACTGTCTATTCTTTGAATCTGGAAGTGACTCAACACTTGCTGTTGTGGGCAAAAGTCTGTTCAGCTTTCATTACAAATGAAAATGGATACTTCTGTAATATGTTCTAGACCACATATGCATGCTTGCTAATAGTCTACTTACTATATATAACTATATAGTTATGTGTAACTATATAAAACGATAGCAATTCTTATGTCTACAGTTGTACCAAAATTTCAGAACCCTGCTGTTTAATTGTATCAAAACAAGTTGACTACAAATTAGTTTTATTGCCATACACCATTTCATAAGGATTACTAAGAACTAGCAATCATTTGTCAGTAATGACACCCTTCACACTGCAGACAAAAACTCGTAGCCTTAACCTGGTGCACACAAATAGACACTTCACTGAGAGGCATTTTAATTATACAACTATTGTTCCATCACTAGATAAAAGATATTTCAAATTTAAAACAATCTAAAGAAACAGTTCTTACTAAATGATGTGAAAAAGAACACACTTGTAGTTGCACAAGATCAGCACTTGGGTAAAGTTACTTTACCTTGTGGAGATGTTCAAGTGCCAAAACGATTTCCCCAATGTAAATTTGCACCTCATTTTCTGAGAATCTCTCTCTATGTGAAAGGTGAGTAAACAATTCTCCTCCATTTATATAGTCTAAAAAGTAGAACAAAGAATCTTAAAATTTCCCTTTTTGATAACTTAATTTTCTTTTTGTAATATTAACAGCTACATTGTAAGTTATTTACTAAGATGTTCTGGGATCAGATGCTTTTACTTTATTGTAATTCAGTAGTACTTCACGTTATACAACACCCAGTTTCCTTCTTAGGGGACTGACAGAACAATTGCAACTTTTAAATAAGCAGAAAAAGCACAAGCTTCAAATATCCATAAATTATAAAGATGAACAATTTTTGCCAAAAATCAGTTTTGACTTAAGAATATGAAAAGGAGTACAAATGATATCTACAAACAGAATACAAGGGAACACTTGTACACTCTTGGGAAATAGTTAGGAGCATCAAGGTAGACTGACAAAAAAGGCAGTTCAGAAAGTGGGCATTAGGTGAAATAATCAACTATGGGCAATTACAAGTTTTACCATTTACAAGGAGAACTTTGATGGCAAAATTTACTAGAGGAGATTATTTCCACATACATTCCCTCATGGAAACCACACTTTAATTCTTTGCAGGCTATGACACAAGGGTTTTCCCACAGTTAGAAAGGGGGAAAAAAAAAGTAATTACTACAACACAGTTCCACAGCAACACAAACATGCTTCAGAGGTTGAGCTATGTGGTTTCATTGATACCAGCTGGGCTTAAACCACAAAAAACTATTTATGCTAGTAGTGTACATGAAAGTCATTAAATTGAAATCCCACAGCACCTATATACAGAACAAGAAACATGCTCCAATAATGTCTGTCTTAACATTTTCTTGGATATTGTTTCTAGAGATCCATTGGTGTAATACATAAAACCATGAAAAAGGACCAATACTATCAGAAGTAAATTAATACTTTGAAGGAGAATGCACATATAGAAGTTATTGACATTCTGATCTCTCTTCTCTTTTTAGTTCTCCAGCTGTTTATCAGAGAGTACTGGTACAATCTAACAATGTGAGGAAGATAAATATCTAGATCAATAAGAACATGAAAAGTCATAATAAAGCATAAAAAACCCATGTTTTATGATTGCTTGTTTTTCCAAAAACAACTTCATCCTTCTAATCATGGAGATAAAGATAACTGGTAACTATTACTAAACAATAAAAGTCTTTAGTTATACATAAAAAAAATTGATTTCTTGCTTTAAAAAAAAAATCACCTTAAGGTTATGTTGGCCACATGCCCAGTCTGCACTACCTGCTCTTTAGAACTACTGAGCTCCCTCTTCTTTGATTCTTATGAGGATATAAATATCAAGCTTTTCAATTTCCCCCATATAAGAGGTTTTTCTGGCCCTCTAATGATCCTTGCCACCTAAATTTCTTTGTTATTATGTATTTATTTTTAGTTAACTACATCCATGCAATGGGTTGTTTGGTTTGGTTTGTCGAGGTTTTAAAATATTCCTAATGGGATCTAAACTGCATGCTAGCTAAAAATATGTGTATCTAAAAAAAATGGTACTGTAATATTTATAATACACATTCACATTTTGTCACATATTTCATTTTTTTTCCCAAATTCTTAATCAACAGATTTTTCAAAAAATTTTTCAAAACCTTAACTAGTGAAGGTTAACACCAAGGAATCACAACTTTATGAATGTATTCCTAAATTTTCCATGTTTCTTTAGCTTTTTTTCATCCTGTAACAATATTTTAGATGATTCTTTATTGTCCTAGTCAGAGGAATTTTTAAGAATCTTTATAATAATTTTCAACAGGTACCTAGGGAGTACTGCACTTAAGCTTGAGCTCCTCAGATGCATGTATTATCTCATGGTATGAAGCCAAGTTATATCGGTAGAACACCTTCCTAAGAATTGACAGCCAGTGATGTAGATTCATGTAACACTACTAAGAATTTATAAATTTAAAGTCTAAATCACTCTGCTAATAAAAGTTCACTAAATGTAAGTTATAATCTAAAAGTTATTGCAGAAATTGTACTTCAACTAAAGGACCGATCACAAAAATATATTCTGCATCTAAGCATTAATTTGATGATCTATTCCCAGTTCTTTTAAAATACTCTAAGCAACCAGTCTTTAAAAATCGCTTGTAATTTTCTTAGAAATACATTACTTATATCAAAACCAAAATTTGCTAGTTTTAGAGTGGTATCAAGCCTTATGGACAAGCTCTACTTTCAGCACAGAACTGTGTGATTTTTTTGGATTGCAACTTCTCTTCCTGAGAGGGAAACACAAGACTCTTTAAACACAATGAAATTGGGGAACAAAGCAAAAGGAATATAACGACTTGATCTCAGCATCTTTCCCCAAAATGTTACAGTGCTGAAAAAGGACAGTGGTAGAGAACTGCGGCACATGTATACAGAAGTTACACTCAAGTTCAAAACCCTAAAGAAGCTCCTGATCAGTCTTCTGCCTACCTTGCAAATGCTAGAGAGATACGGTTTATCACATCGAAATGGAAAGCAAAACATCAAGGAGATAAGTGAAATAAAGGATGTTCTAAATAAAGCTTGCTATACAATAGTGCATTACCAAGCATCTCTCAGGAATCAAGACTTAGAAAAGTTACACTTGGAATTTACCAAAATGAAGTATCAGAATGCATAAATCAAGAAATTGACACATTCTACAACTATTTTTACCAGCACTTTACAGCAGGAAATCATAAGAACAACTTCTACATACCAGTGTTGTAAAGAATTCAACTAGAAATAAACGAAGGAACAATCATCTGCAACTGGCATCAATCATGTTATGAGCACATCTCTTCCAAAAAGACCTATTTGGTATGATCTTTCAGTTTGCAGCATTACAGTGCTAAAACAGTGTACTACCTGGTCACCACAGTGACAGCAGGTCCTGTCCTCTCAGGCAGATGACAATATTTCAAACACACTGATCACATTGAGGACAATATCCTCATATTCATACAGATTAATTTTTTTTTTCTCATTCGGAATAGCAGTTTGTCTCAAATCTGTGGAGAACTAATGCAGTATGTAATAACTAATATTATTGCCAATCAAAACTTCATTTTCTGGTTAAGTTCAATAAAATATTTATCTGAAACAGGTACTTACACATATTATTTGCTGCATGTCAGTCACTGATAAACATCCACCCCCCCACCAAGTCAAAGTAGCACACTGAATTTTAAACAGGAAAACCACAAATGCAGACTCAGTTGAGGACGAACAGTATTTTACTTCCTATGGTCTCTCATGCAATCTCCAAGCACACAGTACTGAAGACCACATAAAAAAAAAAAAACCCATACAAAACATTATGGAAATAAAAGGGCAGGGGTTTGGGTTTTTTCCATTAGAGACTTGAATCCTGAAAACGACTTACCTAAAATGAGATGAAGCTTTGTATCTGTCTGGAAGGCATAATGTAACGTGACCAAAAATGGTGATTGCCTAATGTGCTCCAATACTTGTCGCTCTGTCCTTGTGTGCTCAGTTGTTTTGGCTTTTTGAACTATTGTTGCTTTCTTCAGTACTTTCATGGCATACAGCTTTCCA
Organism: Urocolius indicus; assembly: GCA_013401255.1. Classification (NCBI taxonomy): domain Eukaryota; kingdom Metazoa; phylum Chordata; class Aves; order Coliiformes; family Coliidae; genus Urocolius; species Urocolius indicus. The sequence goes on from WBNH01012538.1 coordinate 29,723, forward strand.
GCATCATGGCCACTTACTTTCCTTACCAGAAACACTTTTCCATAGGCTTTAAGAAGTGAGGAGAAAAAAAACAAAAAAAAAAACTCAAGTCATCTACTCATACTACAGGCCCAGCTGATATCATTATTATTTTCACTTACTCATTTATTATGACAAACAGTATCCATTCAGGCTAAAACACTCTAGAATACTTTTGTTTCAGATCAATCTTTTCTGAACAAAATTTCAACCAAATGAGCTTCGTAACTGAATACAGCCGTAGAGGGAAAAACAGTGAAATAGAGTTGCAGTATTTGAAAACAATTAAAAAAGCTGATGATTACTTAACAACAAGGTCTTAGAAACACTAAACAGTCACGGGTGCAAAGAGAGGTGTCCTCTCAGGAAACAAAAATCTGAAAGATTAAAAATAAATATTCATCTTTTTCAGCGAAAGAGGTCACCACAAGAATTCAGCCTGACTGATTCAATCACATATGAACAGTGAAGAAACAGATTTTCTTGGTTTAGGAAATTATCCACTGCAACAGAAAGTGAACTGCTGAAACTGTACCATGGTATCAAAATATTAAGTAGCTGAAAAATAAAACGGCAGATAAAATTCCAAATAGCTGAGTAATCCACATGAAGTATGATAATAACTAATTGTGCACAGTTTTATAACTGAGAAAAAAGATGCCTGAAGTTACCACAGACAACTCTATCAGAAAACATCAGTGGTAATCCAAAAATCAAAAAGAATGCAAGGCAAGTAATGAAGGAGGAAATTAGCACAAACATAACAATCCCTAAATCTTCAACACAAAACTAGAAATCTCTTATGTTGTGGTATGAAATCTTCGCATGCTCTTATCTCAAGTGAAGCAAACTCTTTTGGGTTCTCGTCTTCTGTCCTCGGCTCCCCTCTCATCAGAAAAAAAAGTATATGAAGACATTAAAAAAAAAAAAAAAAAACAGAAGTGAATGGAAGAGTCCTCCTAATTATGAGGGGAACTAGACACAATTAAGACTTTATTTAGCCTGAAAAAAAAAGTACAGTACTTCAGATGCTAGAGTTGTTGTTTTTTAAAAAAAAAAAAAAAAAAAAAAAAAAAGAAAAAGAAAACAATGGATGAAGACTAGAATCATTTTTTTCATTATTTATAGAAGTCAAATAACTACAGTAACAAGTGAAATCATTCAGTATCAAGATTAAGGCTTGCCCAAAACACAAAAACAAATACACCATTAAGCTTTGGAACTATTGCTACATTAAGCAGCATACGTCAAAACAGTAGATGAGGTCTCCTTGAAGGAGAGGGAAGTATACCCAGTGTTGCCAAACACAGAAGAAACCTCTGTCTCAGGCAGACCCCAAAACGCATACTGCTACAAGTTCACTAAGGAAATCATCATTGTGTGCCTCCTCATGACCTTTTAGAGTCTCAAGACATCATGAGAGATAGAAAAAAACTTAACCATTTGGGTTGTTTTCTCTAACCCCTATAATTATCTCAAGTATCTTGAAATTATTTCTGGTATCTGAAAAAAAAAAAAACCCATAGATCTCCCTACTTCTGAGAGCATTTGTTTTAAAAAAAAATAGTCTACAAAAACAGTATTTACACTTTTGTATGGACTCACTAGGACATCCTATTAAAACACAGCAAAACCAGTGCAGAAAATGGCCTCAGCTTGCATTTCTTAGCTGCTCAAAGGAGCAGCCCTAGTTTTCACCAATTTTCAGCTGGAGCTTGCATTAAACTTCCTTGTGCCTCTCTGGAAAGCCAGTAGTTTCATCACAAATGTGAGAGAACATTAAGTTAAGCTAAAATAAAATTTTAAAATGTCTCTAGATTTTAACACATGGCTACCTGAATCTTTAATCACACTTTAGAAAAATGTACAATAAAGCATCTTAAGTGACAGAATGTTAGCAGAATACCAAAAGTACCTACTACAGTTTTACATACAACATAGGAGAAAATTATGTATTAAGTGTAATAGCTGTAAGGAAATCTCCAGAAACTATACTGATCTTATTGTAACAGAGTTTGCAACAGAGTTTTACTATGGTGCAAACTGTTTCTTCAGAAATCTGAAAAAGACTAACAATGAGGAGAAGTCTCAGCAATTTTATGAGAATAAATCTTTAGTAGCACTATTTTAATCAAATGACTCACGATATATTCAACACCATAATCCAATATCACCACGAGAAATCTACTTAAAAGATAACACTGCAAAACCAATTCGAGTGGCAGCAAGAACACACACAAGCTATTTGCAAGAATATCCTTAATTGATAATCTTACTTAGGAAAAGCTGTTTTCATTTCTCAAAAAGATGTATTTTAATGCTCTTCCTCATAAAACAAGATGCACATCTCAACTACTTCAAAGGCAGAAATATTTAGCCAGCAATATAACTCCTCATGAACATACATAGAGTCATCAAATATTCACCCTCCAAATTCGTTAAAAATATTTTAAATGATGGAAAAACTAAAAGACTATATAATGTATACTATATTTGTATACACACCACACGCCATTCCATCACACCATCTAATTCTTACAGAGAAAAAGGCAAGCAATTCTTATTGTTTACAGCACATAGTTTACATAGACTTCCAAATCCATCAAAATTTTACATTACTTGTATACACATAGTTTTAAAGCAATGTTTTCAAGTGTAAACACAAGCAACTTCTCATTCTTAAATTATGTTTTTCCTTTTGGTCTAAGAATAATTATGAGGCAACAATAGGAAAGGGCTAAAAGTACAAAATGTTTTAATTATTTGATCTGCAATTCCTGTGTCCAGTTTTGGGCTTCCCTGTTCAAAAGTAATAGAGAACTTCTGGAGAGAGTCTAGCAGAGGGCTACCAAGATATTAGGGGACTGAAACACCTCTCTTACAAGGAAAATCTGTGAGATCTAATGAGGTGGGACTTTAGCCTAGAGAAGACTGAGAGAGGACTTTATCAATGCTTATAAATACCTAAAGGGTGCATGTAGAGAGGATGGGGCCAGTCTTT
>WBNH01012541.1:0-63665 GCA_013401255.1 Urocolius indicus
GCCCCCGCCCCCGCCCCTCACCGGCCAGCTGAGTCACGAAGGCCTCCGCCACCAGCGACATGTCACGGCGGGGAGGCTGCGTCGGGCCGCGCGAGAGCACGCACAGGATCTGAGCGCTGCGCCGCCGCAGCAGCAACTGCATCCGGGACCCATCCCCGCCCCCGCCGCCCGGGGCGGAGCCGCCGCGCGCGCTGAGCCGCGCCGGGGAGCCGGCGGTGCTGCTGGTGCCCCTTACGAGGTGGCACTGTCAGTGCCTAGTGAGCCTCTTAACTTGTAAACATGGAGTGAAAACAGAACTCCGGTCTGTCAGATGGTAGAAAGAAACACTGTACAATATCCTGACACATGAGAGTCTCAGAATCACAGAATGGACCTCTAGAGATCATCCAGCCCAGCCCTCCGCTCAAGGAGGTGTGTCTGGGTCAGGTCACGCAGGAACACGTCCAGGCTGTTTTTTAAAACCTCCACGGGTAGCCCGTTCCAGTGCTCTGTCACCCTCACAGTGAAGTTTCTCCTCATGTTCAAGTGGGACTTCCACTGTTCCAGCTTGTGCCTGTTAACGCCCTGTCCTGTCGCTGGGAGCTGCAGAAGAAAAGACACCTGCCCTTTCAGTGTTGATAAGGTCTCCCCTTCAGTCTTCTCCAGACTTAACATTCTCGGGTCTCACCACTTTTCCTTGTGTTTATCATAATTTACCATAAACCCGTGTGTCGTGGGATCTTGGGGTGACATGGGCACAGCTGTACTCAGGGTGCAGCGGTAAAGCCTGTGACCAGGGAGTAGTGACGTGTGTTACTGAACTTGCACGAGATGCCAAACCATCCAGCACTGTAAAGGTGCCTGGCTTCTGAAACATTGCAAGCACTTCAACTTTACTCCAGCAGAAAAATTAACTAAGTATATGCATAAGGATGACTGCAGACACCTTGCAGCTCACTCTTGGTGGTGTATCACGCATGTGCAGCTTAGGCTATGTGGTCCTACAGAGAGAAGTCAGGGGCAAGGCTGCACTAGACCAGTAGAGCAACATCAGAAAAAAAAAATTTAAAAATACTGTGTCTTAGACAAAATTCCTAATCACAGGGATTTTCTGCTGTTGATTGAAAGTCAGCTTAACATGCTGCGTGTGACATGTAGAGGCAACATCTTAGCGAGCTGAAAGATGCAAGTTCAGACTGTTTTACGTCGCTTTTATATGAAAGAATCCCAGCAGGATTTTTTGCAGGTTAGTTGTGTTGGTTTGTTCTGTTGCTTTGTTTGTTTGGGTGTCTAATTCAGTGTAGAAGGAGCTATTGGTAGTGCTGTAATCAGCTTTGGAGTCTTCCAAGAGAGGTGACTCGAGCCATCTTCAGTTCCTCTGCCATTCATCTATATGGAGCTCCAACATATGTGAGTGCTTCATTCCATTAAAACCAGATTAAAGATGTTCTGCTTAAAACAGTCTTCAGGATTGGGAATGCAGAAACAAAAATCACCACCCCATCTCCTGTCCCAGAGAAGGGAGCCTGAGCATCATTGCCACATGTCACAGGCATGGGTTGAGCTCCGCTGAGTTTTCCTCCTGTTTTGGCTAATTGTTTGGATTTGTCAATAGATTTCTGTTGGGATGTATTTGTTGATAATTGCTGGATTACTTCCTGATTTCTGATCCTTGACTTGGTTTGCATCATCCTTCTCCATTTCTTGAGATAAGCTCTTTGTGTCAAACAGCTCTACAGAGATACCCCCCTCTTTAATTGGGTGCTAAAGGGGAGTTGGCTTGGCTCGTGCCTAGTTCATGCTCAGCCTTTACAAGACATGGTGCACAGGTTGCTCTGATAATATCTGAATATATTTTTTAGCAGAGTATCTTGTAGGAAATCCTCCAGGGATATCTCCATTTACGATAGCAATGACACCAACTCCGTCACCACTTTGACCTTTATTTGATATGCCAGTCTTCTCCCTTGGCTTTTTGAGTAAAACTGTTGCTCCGGTGAGCCTGACTTCCTGCAGGGCCCGCATGTAAATAATTTCTTCAGCTGGCTGCACCATTAACAAACTTCCTTCTGGCAGTTCTTGTTCCACAGCGTGGAAAGCTCCCCAACTTTCACTGGTTTTAAAGGCATAACAGGAGATCCCAAGGTGCAAGTCCCTCAGATTTCAGCTGAGAGAGGGATACATTTTCAGATAGTATTTCAAGGGAAACCAAAAGGCAGAAATTAGGCTGCCCTTGGACTTTGTATTTCATAAATCAGCTGGAGTGGATCTAACAGAACCATTACCCTTTAAAAAGGTTCTCAGCTTTCACAGGCATGTCCGAAAGATGGAGTACAGTTTTCTCATAGCCCGTCTCTCCACATGAGCTACCTAAGGTATTAATTGCCAGGGTTAAACTATCCACTGGGGAAACAGGACTAGGTCATATGTACATACACTTCATGTTAAATAGAACGGAATTTGAACAGGATTAATCTTCTGACAAGGGAAAAAAAAAATAAAAGAGACTGTTCTTATTAGTTCCCTTCATGTTATTTGACAGCTTTTAGCTCATGTGTTTAATTTGTATTATTCTGTTGTTCCCTGTTAATATTTAATAGAATGTATGCCTACCAGTAGGGCATACCTATGCCTGCAGTCTGAGTCCTTTGCAGATAGAACTGTTAGGAATATTTTTACAAAAGGAACTGGGAGATGGCAATGAAACACATTTGGTCTCCTGCAATCTTTTTAAGCTTCTTGCTTTTTAACACATCCACTGTTGCTCTCCATTCAAATTACAGTCTAGCTGGCCATGTGTATGACAGGACATAAGATTAAACAAATCACCAGGAATCAGAGACATTCAAAGAAGTTTCTCAAAATTTGAGTTCTGCTAGATGTCATGTGCAGTTCTCAAGTTTATGAGGCACATTGTAGACTAAGTCTAGTTTAAGGTGGATACAGCAGTATTGTGTGCCAAACACTGATAGCAAACATTCCTCATTGGAACACTGTTCAGGCGGTAGAGGAGACTGCAGAGTTGTTCTGTGTTGTGGTGTGACCTTTCTTCGTCTCAGGACAAGCAAGTGAGGCCATATGCTGATCTCAGATCTCATCAGAACACTTTCTCAGCACACAAGTGGGGACGTCTGCCCAAACTGGTGCTCTCTGTCTCTGTGGAGTGGGTCTCTAACAAATCAGGGCTTTCCAAGACAGAGGAGGAGTGCTGACAGACATACATTCAGTTCAGAATGGTTCTCTCTGAAAGAGTGCCATGCAGAAATTTCAGTGAGGGAAACTGAAGACTGCTTGTGTGGTACGGCTGGTGTTTGAGAACAGGCCAAGTGGTAGCAAGAGACAGCAAACAAAACAGCACTGAAATGCCTGCTCCTTGCCTGGCCCAGGGCCAGGCTGCCCCTCTGGTGTAACTCAGGGCATCCTGGGGACTGATCTGCATTATGCTGCCTGTCAAGTGTCTTTAAAAAGCTATTATGGCTGCTGGGAATCTTTGCAATGAAGGAAGACTTGAGTAAGTCCTTCCCTGCCAACATATCCAGTGCCAGGCAGCAGCAGGAGGGTGTTTGTAGCATGACTTTGTGCCAGAGGTTCTCTGTACACTAAACAGTCTGGCAAAATACACAGAGCAACAGAAACAGATGTATCTGGATTAGCCTGACCAAATGGATCTCACAGGGCATTCAATAGATCTTTAATGCAAGTGTTGGCCTGACAGCCATTCCATGCAATCCACTGTTCTTCAGCATGAGGAATGGCAGCAATGCCTAAGTATGAGCCAAGTTGCAAGTTTTCAGTTACACACACGGTCTTGTGTTTACCAGGAGATACTGTTTTATATGAAAACCTGAGCTCAAAATTGAGACCAAACTTTCACCTCTGCAGCTCCTGTGCACTTCCTTGGGAAGCTGGCATGTGTATCTTTCAGTAGCATCCATGACAGAGTGAGTTGGTTTTATGGCAGTTCAGTTGCATCTTACAATAGATTTTTACACTATGATAAAGTTAATTGCATGTTTCTGACAGTGTTATCTTATTTCTGTAATCAGGCAGATGCAGATTTCAGTCTAATAGTATAAACAAGAAAAGGTATGGTTTCTAGGAACAGGCTTGTATAAAAATGCTGCAGTCAGAGTATTAACACTAACCACTTTGCACTTACGGAAGATACTGTATACTTCTTTGACAAATCAATTCAAGATGATGCATTTCCAACAACCCTCATGAGGGCAGAAAGAGTTTTCATAGAGTTTTAAGAGGCACAGGAATAGAAAACAAGGGATCTCAAACTGAATGAAAGCCATTAGAGAAATAGTTTTCCTCTCTTTCTCACCTCCTTTCATGCCTTCTTTTATTTGGCAGGGTCAGATTTTCAGGGATGACAAGTCTATTTTAGCACATCTGTCATCTTTGCAGCTGCACTGATCAGGCATCAAAGCAGTTGTGCAGAAATCCCAACTTCACTATTTTACTCACTGAAGACATTACCAGCCCCAAGGCTCTTGCATATCCCTGTCATTTGCAGCAGCTGCTGAGGAAGCTTTTCGCATGCTCTGAAGTACCTAACATCTTCAAGTCAGACTTGATCTTTCGAGCTTTACCTAAACTGTGGAGTTGGGAAGCTCCACAGGTTGTCAGGGCAGGGCAAAGCCTCTGCGGCCACAGCCCATCCCACTGCTCTCAGCCCAGGGCATCAGGCAGCTCCATGGGAGCGGAGGCCTGAATGGTCAGGGTCCCACTAAGCAGGGACTATGGCTAAATAGAGAGACCATTTATGTGGACTGAGCTTTAAACAGATCCCCTGGGCCAAAGGGCAGGGCATGGAGGAGGTCCCAGAGGGGGCTGCTCAGGCCCATCAATGCCACCAGGACCCCAACAGTATTTCAGCTGCACGCAGAACATGTTTCTCCATGCACGTGGTGGATTTAGGGCAATAGTTATTGGGTTTCTCCTAGTCTGTGCTACATGGGATGAGGATTTGACTTTTAAACAAAGTATCTGATCAGAGACGCCTGGAAGCAGGAGCTTTCAGAAGGTAGATGGCAGCTTCAACAGGACTTTGCCCCAGTTTCCCTGCCTTTCCTATCACATAGGTCCACAATGCCTTCTTCCCCCTCTCTGGCAAACTGACGCTACCTTTAGTTCCTTTGGATCCAACCTGCTGTCCTAACAGGCTGCTTCCACTCTTGTCTATCTTTTTTTAATTGCTCATGTGCCAGACACCAACAAATCTTTTTTCAAAGCATGGATCAGGGCTGCACTGTCAAAACAGTACAAATGTCATAGAATCATAGAGCAGTAGGGGTTGGAAGCAGCAATCGTGACTCCAACTTGCAGTAGCGATGGCTGTAAAAGTTCATCCTGATGTTTGTATAGCTCATACTGCAGAAAATCCTGATCCATCTTGTTAATGAAAGTAAGAATAATTGTTCACAGTTTGACTGTAGGCACTGGTTAGGCAAGTCTTCTCAAACTCTAAAGATGTTATCTGGGAAATTAAGGAGCTGCAATTGAACTCAGTTTCTGGACAAGTGTGGTAAATACCGAGGAGGTTTGTTAATTCATCAGAGCTCCTTGTGAGGGGATTTAAATCCTTCTCTGGAGGCTGCCAAAGAAAGAATTAACTTTCTCCTTCTTCTTATAGGAATGATCGCAACTGCCTACCCCGCATAGAGGGAAGGGGCAGTTGTAATGAATTATTTATCTGTAGCACACTGTAAGAAGGATGTGCTGTGATTAATTGTAGAGCTGGGCAGGAAATGGTTTCCTTGTCGCAAAAGGTTTTTGAGATTAAAAATTTGTTGCTGTTCCATACTGGGGTAAAACCAAAACCCCTTTAAAAGATCTTAAAAGTAGAGAGGAAGACCCACCTACAAAAATAAAACCTCATCAGCTGTTTGTGCAGGGCTGTCTTGCAACATGAAAACCCAGCAAAAGATGTTAACACCTAAGAAGAAAGTTTGGTAGGTAATTCATGGTGTCCAAACCACCCCATTCAATCTCCATATCCTTGAGGAGGAAATCATGGCTAGGGAGGAAACCAACAAGCTGGAACAGGGACGTGACCCTTGCTGATCTCATGTGAAAGCTGTCTCTGCTGAGCCAGGATGAGGCTTAGCTCCTGGCTTTTCGTGCTGTCTGTCTCAGTTGAGCAGAAGAGTCATGACTGGTTCTACCTGATTGCTTGGTGCTCAGAGAAGCAATCCCTTGTTTATATTGACTTTTCTGTATTTACAGATAAATGTTGCAGATCTGAGTGATCTTTTATAAATATTTTGCTTTCAGATAGGAAATCTGTTTTAAAAAAGCTTACATGGAATTAACTTCTTATTTTCTGAATCATTTTCCACACGTCTCACAAATAAGAAGCTTTTCTTTATGTTTGACGTCAACACTTTCAGTTTAAATACATAGCCTGACCATATAGGAGTGCCCTGCCATATTTTAAGGGAGACTGAGAACAGATTCACTAGCTATGACACAGCAGAAACTTCAGAAGTTGAGTCTACTCCATCTAAAATCATTGTCTTGTTCCATAAAAGGAATAGGAAAAAGCTTTGTCACGTCTTCCTTACAGCTATAGAAGTTCATACTTGACATAGGTTCTCCCCAGGGTGCAGCTATGCTAAGGAAAAAAATTATACTAGCTGAAATAACATACAGTTATGAAATGCATACAGTTGAAAACCATATGGTCTTTTTAGTAGCGGGTATGAGTTGATGAGGCTGAGTATCTCCTGAGATTTGTGAGAAGACATGGCAGATCAGATTGACTCTTTTCCTGGCACCACTAGAAGCATGTGAGAAAAGCACCACATGTCTCCTTTGGCCTTTTTTGAGACCAAACAGACAGAAATAAAAAGTAGTGCAATGATGATTTCAGAACGTTTTGCAAAGAATAGGTGCTCTGAAGCTTTTTCAACACTGGGACACAGAAAAGGAATGCGTGGTTGAGAAATATTTTGAACCACATGAGCCAGATTCTGTTTACATGAGTGTATAAAAAGCAGAGGCTAGCTAAATTCCAGCCTAGTCCAGCTAGCAGCCATGTGTAAGTGTGATATCCACAATCCATTACCTCCTCTCAACTCCCTGAAGGCTGGCAAAAGTTACAAGAGTAACGTTGTTAGAATCTGAAGCCTTCTTAGTCAGATGCTCAGAATTAAATGCCTTCAGTAAAATGAATGCCTGGGCTTGCCAATATATCTCAACTCTGATACAGAAGGCTTACACTGATGAGTCAGGTGGCCAGTCAGTCTGAATTATCAGCATAGTTGAATGCAGATAAGACCAATGCAGAACAAGCCCTGAGACGGGCAAACCCAGCCAACGTGAGCAATCGGTAGCACTGCTTGCTTGTAGGTCCCACGGCCGGTGGGGAGGCTCAGGCCTGTGGCTGACCAGGGCTGTAGGAAACAAGTTTCAGGCTGGCAGTGACCACAGATCTGCGTGTCCCTGCCTGAATGTGACTGTTGCCGACAACATCCAGATATGCCATCGCTTCTTTATTAAATACAATGGATTTTAACTTTAGGGGGAAAAAAATCTTCAGAAGAGCAGGCCAGAGCCATGCTCTTCCAGTTCTGGAAAGCATAGCCATCTGCCTCTGGGGAACGTGAGCCTTAGATCACAAGTGACAGACACACAGCACCACAGATGACACTGACAACACGCAAACAAGACGTAATGCTTTTTTTCCCTTTTTCTTTCACATTTATTATTAGCCTCAGAGCCACGATAGTGCTTTTCTAGTGTGGCTCTTGCTGTAACAATTCACACCTGTGAAGTCCCAAATCAGATTACCAAATCTATTTGATTTGGTACTACATTTGAAAATCAACCAGAAGCACCAGGTGGTCCATTTCTGAAGGGAGACGTGACGTTAAGAGTGTTCAGTATTCCTGTCTCTTTTTTGTTATAAACTGTCTGCCTGGTCACATTAAAACGAAAGTCACAGTGTTCACAGCACTGGTTATAATTACAACATTTTACAAAAACTTACAAAATCTTGGCCCTGCTATAATACACCACCCTGTTGGATGCATGATGTTTTGGTGTCTAGTCTCTCCATCAGGAAAAAAAACAGGTTTGATAACCCATTGGTGTCACATACCTGCCCCTCTTCTGCTCAGATGAACTTCTAAGGGAAAGATAAATGCTTTTTGTTGATAGGCTTTTAACACTCTCTGATAAGCATCATTGGATTTGATACACTCAAATGTTGAAGAAAGTGTTACCCCATATAAAAGGTGTCATTTATAAATCCATAATGGGGGGAAGAGAGGGTAAAAATAACTATTCTGACACCTAAGCTTAACATAGGGATCAGGATTAGAAACTTTCCATCATCTGAGCAGTAACTGTATAAAATCTGACTAGTTATTAAAAAAAAAGTGATATTTTTATCTGTTTTCAAATAATACTTCGAATCATATTTTGTTTAATCTGGCTTACATGTTATAGGAACATAAAAAGGGACATTAGGAATGTAAATTTAGTGTAGTACAACCATTGAGATGAAAAGTAATGGCTGGGAAGCCTCAGCTCGCAGGTTCTCCTGCTGTACTGTTACCAAAATCATATTACTGGGACACTGATGTTTTTCATAGGCTGTATGGGCAGAAGGACCCAGCAGAAGCAGCTCTCATGACTCACATAAGGGTCATAAGACCTGACTAAAAAAAAAAGCCTCGATTTCCAGAACATACTGAAAGACTTGTGGTTTAGTATTTGTAACACTATGCTTTCTAATGAAGTGTAGTAAAAAGATCCATTTTTTTCAGGTTTTGGGAAGTCTGATAGGATGGTAGAGAAGGAACTGGCTGCACCTGTTCATGTATTTGTTAGTTTACTTAAACTGCTGTTTTTCAATCTGCTAATCACCACGGGCTGTTGCCTTTTGAGGAAACGAAAACGTGAGAAAAATAAAAGAAGAAAACAAAAGTTTAACAAAAAATACTGGATTTGAAAAGCTATTTTGTGGGCCAGTGGTCTAATTTTCTTCAGTGTAAAGGAAGCCTTGTCCTGCTTACAAATAGTTCTCAGGACTATTTGTAAAATAGTAAAATCTCTATCAGAGATTTTAGCACTCTGTGCAGGCATAAATTTAAGCCAAGGAAGATTCACGTGTTGCACAGCTGAGGGTTACTTTTTCACTTGGATCAAGAACAGCAAATGGTTTCTGGATAAACCTAAAATACAGTAAGACACTGCCTCTGGGAAGGATCTTTTTCCTGTATATCGCCCAAAATTATGTGGGGGCATTCTAAAGGTGTGGTTGGGGAGAGAGGTGAACAACATTGTTGCCATAGGGAGCAGAATGATTTGTTATTTGGTTCAACAGAATACCTTTCCCTGGCCAAAGACTCCTCTAGTTCACTGGCATTAGAAAAAGTCATACAAAATGGTGTTAGAGATTGAGTCAGTCACATATACATATAGCTATATATGTAGCCATATACAGCCAATGGAAAAGAACATGTTTCCCTGAAACTTCAGCCATGTCTTCATGATAGATGGATAACAAGCATGTCTTGTTTGGGATTTTTCTCCGTTCTTCTTTCTCATCTGTCTTGATTATTGAATATTTGCAAGTGTTCTCAGGATTTCCTTGGAATTTAGGCTAATGGAGCAGTGCAGGACAAATCGTTAAGTACGATTTATTAGCTGATTGAGACAAGCACTTGGAACTACAAGGAGGTCCTTTCATTTTGTAAGTTTGCCTGCAAAAGTTTTTCTTAAAAGAGGTACCAGTCTGTTCTCCTCTACTAATAACCTGTACCATTTCATGCAAAAGACACTATTCCAGGTTTTACCAATAAATAGAGGAAATGGCACACTTTTAAAAGGAGATTAAAATGTGGTGATTGAGTTGCCTGTTTTTGTTTTCTGGCTCACTGCTGTGTTCTTTCATGCTCAACATAAACCTGTATATGCAGATTATAACACAAAATGGAGCGATTCGTTTGACCCTTGGCAAAGCATGCCCTGTGCTGTATTTGCAAGCAATAACATACTCCTTCAGTTCCAAAGCCAGCCTTGATTCTTGCCTAAGCTTGGTTTTCAGAGAAGTGTGGTTTTTCTGTTATCACTTATACATTGAAAGGATATGAAACCTCTGCATTCACATATACAGCTTAGGAACGGTAATTTTACAACTTTTTTTCTCCTTGGAAGCCTTCCAAATCAATATTTTTGTACTGTTTCAGGCAAAATGAGAACATTAAGAAAATGATTTTGTGCATATCCCACTGTAGCCTGTGGCCCCTTGAGCAACAGTCAGTAGGCAAAAATTAATATGTGACTGAAACAGAACGGCCTTTCAGTAGATTCTAATGGTTTTTAGAGGAGAATAAGGCCAGGAAATAGTATTTTCATAATTTGTGATAAAATATATGGTGGTGAGTATCTACCAAAACAAGTCTGGAGTATTTTGTTCCAACTACGGTGAGAACTGCAGTTTATGCACCTACTTCTATCTGCCTAACCTAAAACCTGTTTCAAACTGCTAGCCATCAAATTGAATAGCTCTTGGGATTAACGTTAAACGAGTGTATCTTAGACCTTAACTACCATTTATTTGCCTGATATGTGCACCCATGTATATCACAGGCATTTTTAATTAATTATTCAGGAATTGGCACATGACTTGCATTAGCTCCTTCCTCTGGGTATCTTGCTGACAGAACGGTGCAAAGGAGAAATATCTAGTCCTCATACAGCTAAAACTGTTTGTGAAGAAGAAAACTGGCCCTGTCATGTGAGCAGAAATTACACGTAAGTACCAGTTCTTAAGACAGAATATTGTTGTGTTCATAGCAGCAAATTGACTGCCATAAAAGAGTTGTAAGGTTTCATCTTAATTTGCAAGTAAATCTCTATATATTCAGTCTGTGTCATTTTGATGGATACAGAACTGTGCACTGCTACAAGGCCAGCACATGTATTTATTTATTCAGGAAAATATACTGCATGAAAACATTCATTATAAAAGACAGTGCGCTCTAACAGCCTGATCCAGCACCACTGAAATCAATGAGAATCTTCCTTTCGATGTTGGTAGCACAGGAGCATACCAGCAGGAAAACCTTCCTCTGGCCTCAAGTGCCTAGCACAAACATCAAAACCATTAGGAAAATAAAAGGCTGACAAACCAGCAACCCCACAGACATGTGACAAATTTGGAGGCAACTGAAAACACAGCTGTTTGCTAAAGTTTGCATGTGAACCATATGCTCTTAGAAAGATGAGGTATCCTGGCTACCAGACTATGCTTGTCATTTAAAAAAAACAAGGAGTACTAACAGGAGACTTGGTAAAAACACGCCTTGAAACCAGATAAAAAGGGTTGGTTAGCAGACAACTTGCCCTTCATATTCAGCTGGCAGAACAAACGTTATTTACTTGAATTTTCATGAATTCTCCCAGCTTTTGCCTTATTCTGCTTTACGTATCATCGTCTCAAGAAACAGGTGGCAGAACTATTATTTCCTATTTTTTAACAAATGATCAGCCTGTACTACAAACACTGGTTTGGTGTGGTTACTTTAATAAGGAAACGCAAACCACATATTTTGGTTACAACTAGTTTCACGCGAGCACTTCAGCCCTGAGAAGTTTTCAGCAATAACCCACAAAGGTAATTAGACAGTGGGACATGTACCTTAACATCAGATACAGAACAAAAAAAATGTCCCCGTGTGCATGCACAGCCATGAGCCTCTAGCTTTATTGTATTCTCCAGGTACAGTTGGGATATGATGTGTAACCAAACGCTTCTGTCTCAGGAGGCACCATCTCTTTACCAACGAGGCATCTCACTTAGCCATGACCCTGCTGCCATAGGATCAGCCCAACATGCCTACCGAACTTTTGGGATCACACTGTTTCCCAGGGCTCCCATCAACCTCTGCTGAAGGTAGCTTCCCATCAGTGGTGGCTTCCCAGTCCCTCGGCAGAAGTCTTCATAAGAAAGCCTGTAAGCAGAGAGGCACGTTGGGGAATCCAAGGTATTACAGAGAATAAGCATCCCCCACATTGTGAACTTTCTGCCTTGAGGCATCCATCTCCATCTTTCAGTTTATTTTGCCCAGCAAGCATCCAACAAAGACCAACAACTGTTGGCGTTGACAGCTGGCTTCCAGACAGCTCCCCTGAAATCCATCTCCCTTGGTGCTACAATTTGTTCTTCACCCCAAAGTCCAACACCCAGGAGAAATCCAGAGCAAAGAAGAAGTTGTCCAAAATCAGTTTGTCTCACAAATTAAAAAAATCACCTCAAAATCCAGACGTCATTCCTCTCCACATTGCTGTTATGCTTTCCCAGTCACAGGCGGGAAGAGTCTAAACTTGGCTCCTGTGTCCACTTTGACACTTTAATTATACTTTTTAGAAAGATGAAAACAGGAGAAGTGAGGATCATGGGTGCATTTTGCACTTGTTACTTGGGGTAATCAGTAGTTGTCAGTTGTTGTCATTCCTTTTGAATAAGCACCCCAAGTAAAAGACCCAGGAATCCTCTTGATGTTTTACTGACTGAGATCTGTGGTCAAGCATCTTTCTGCACTTTAATAGCTCTTGAGGTTTTGCATGTGGTAAGATGTGTTGCAAACTGATTTAACGTGATGCATTTCTTTAACCATAAGACAGAATTGAGCCTGGGAGAGCTGGGTGATCTGAGAGTCTGGTTCTAGATGCTGTAAAAGGTTTTATACCATCTTGTCCTTGCCTAGGCATATGTGAGAGGTGCTGGGAGCCAACAGAGTGGCTACTGGCCAGTCCCAGGCAGCCCAGAGCCTCTGCAAGGAAAATCGCAGCACCTCTACAGTTTGAATGGGAAGAGGTGCTCCTTCTAACACTTTATTTCATTTAAAACCTTCCCTTACTGTTACTAAGCAGATTTTGCACTAAACCAGCCACCTCGGGAAAAAGGACAGTTACAAATGAGGAATAAATACAAGCATAAACAGCCTTTTTTTGCAGCAGCAGCAATTTTGTGAAGGGTAGGGCAGAAGACAAGGGCACTTTTTTTTTCTAAAGGGAATCTTAGCCTCATAACGGTAGCAGTGACCATCCTTGTCCCTTCCCATGCAAGGAAGTTTTCTGCTCTCCTCTGCTCTGCCTTGTCGGGGCTTCCCCCCTCCCTCTTTTGCATGAATTGTGCCTGAGCCTGTGGGTCTCTCTCACTAAACGTAAAATGAAGAAGGGGTCGGGAGCTTGGAGCAGCTCCTGCCGTATACCCACTGCCCCGCAGACCGAGAGGAGCTGCTCTCTGCTCTCCCCGGAGGGAGCGGCAATCCTCGTTAGCCGTCAGCTGCATCAACCCGCTGCCTCCTGCCCAGCTCGAAACTCAGCAGCAGCGTTTCGGGCTGGCACCTTTCCCTGAATCCTCATCAATAAAACTGCAAACGAGTCGCAACAGGAAAACCATCCGAGCTGTTTCGCCACGGCCCCGAATGAGAGGACACCTCTGCTGCCCCGCCGACCGAAGCTTCCAGCCCAGCCTCGACGCCCCCCGGCAGAGCTCTAGGTGGGGGCAGCGGGACTTCAGGCGGGACCACCGGGGGCAGCCGTGGGAGCGGCAACGGGGGCGGCCAGAGCCTCCCGCTCCCGCTTCTTCTCCTTCATGCGGCGGTTCTGGAACCAGACTTTCACCTGGGCGTCGCGGAGGCACAGCGAGCGGGCCACCTCGAGGCGGCGGGACCGTGACAGGTACCGACTGAAGTGAAACTCCTTCTCCAGCTCCGTGAGCTGCCGTGTGCTGAAGCTGGTGCGCGCAGGACAGGCGGCAGGTTCCCCCCCGCACTGCGCCAAGCCGCCTGCAACGCCGAAAAACACCGAGCTTCAGCGAGGGCAGGGGCAGGCGGAGGGCAAAGGAGCAGGGCAGGGGCTGGGGCAGGAGGAGGTGGGGGGGGGCAAGGAGGAGCCGAGATGGGAGCAGCCCTCGCCCGCGCCCCGCCGCCTCGCTCACTCACTTCTCCCGGACGGACTCCGCTTCGCTCGCATCCACTCGAAGGTGCGGGGCGCCGTCGGGGCCGCCGCGGGGGCCGGGGAGCCGAGGCAGGGCGAGAGGCGCCTCCGTTCCCCCCCGGCCGCTCCGGGGCAGGGGAAGGGGTCTCCGTGCTGCGGCGGCGGGAGGCCGTTCCCGGGGCAGATGGACGTGGAGCAGCCCGGCGGCCCGGCCCCGCGCGACGGCCGGGAGCCGGGAGCCGCAGACGGGGGGGTGGACGCCGCGCAGGCAGGAGGCACGGCAGGGCAGGCGGCGAGCGCGGAGAAGGCGTCGTACTCCCGGCGGGGGTAGGGGAGCTGCGGGACCCCACGGCGCAGCCTCTGCGGGAAGGCGACAGAAAAGTAGCCCAGGTCCATGGCCCGCGGGGCAGAGCCGCTCACCGCACCACCCCGCACCCCGCCGGGGCAATATTGCCCTGATACAGGCTCGTCCCGCCCCGCGGCCGATGAGAGCCCAGCGGACGGAGCCCGCACCGGGGGTCCCGTGCCCACGCCTGGCTGCCCAGGGCCGGCGTGGGACAGCGGCTGGGGAGCCCCGCCGAACCGCCCCGGTACCCGTCCCGGGACAGGGCTTCCCTTCGCTTCGGAGCTGCTTGCCAGGAGTTCGGAGAGTGGGTGAGCCGGCTCTGGCCCGCTGCCCGAGCTCCAGTACCCCGGCCGCTCTGCCTCCTCCCCTTACCCCGCAGCCAGTCAGACCCCCGGAGGCTCCCGTGGGAGCCCACGCAGCCCGGGCGAGCAGCGCAGGCACCCCCAGGCTGTCCGTACCCGAAGCGAAGGGGGGGAATGTTACTGCACCTCGCGGCACTTAACGGTCCATTAGATAAGTGCTCTGCAGGCCTCTCAAAAGTGAATCCCCCATCTCACCCCGATAATGGGCTTTTATTTTTTCCCTTGGCGATTCAGCACTGTTTGCTGAGCATCTGCAGCTGGCAGAACGAGCAGCAAGTTGCACGGCCCAGGCAAACCCGCCAACTCTCTTGCTTTTCAATCCCCCTGAATGGCAGGGAACAGGAACTGACGTGGAGAAAGTGAAGCCGAGGCTCCAAAAATGATCGTCTTTCTCTAAATGGCTCTAAGTGACACTTGACCATCCAGTCCCAGCTACACGTATGCTCGATTTGGATAACTATGGGTTTCACCCAACACATCAACTGTGAAGTATGTGTCAACACAGTTCAGAAGGCTGTAGTGACTTGGGACTGTANGCTGTGAAGTATGTGTCAACGCAGTTCAGAAGAGCAAAAGGGTGCACTAGGCAGAGCATGTTTAGGCTGTAGTGACTTGGGACTGTACAGACAAGGAACACAAAGCTGTTTCGAGTTAGATGAGTAACCTTCCAAGTCTTAGAAAGTGAATGTGGACTCAGCTGGGAAATGCAAAGTGGTATCTTATAAAAAATGGGTTTATTTCTAAATAAAAGCATGAAATTGAAATGTCTTCATCTCAATAGCCCAAAGAGCTCTACAAGCTCTTGGCCGGAGTGCTGCTCACTGTGGTCAGGAAGAAGCCACAAACTTTGCAAGGACCAGACGTGGTGCCAACTACTCAAGGGCAACCAGGATCCCCAGAGAAGGTAAAATTCCACTGTGTCTTCTGTGGATTTCAAAGAGCTGAACTGATGGCAGGGCAGGGGTACCATGGGGAGACACAACTGGACTATCTCAGTGACCCAGCCTCAGCTCTGTCCCATGGAGACTTGTGTTCTGCAGCTCAGCCCCAGCTGCCCCACCAATACGTCCAGTTGATGATTCAGAGCAGTCCTGGTTTTCTTTCCTGCAAAGACCCTGAAACAACACATCCCTGGGACAGACAGACACAAGTCGACAAGGATGTGGGAACACATCCCTGCATTTGGCCTCTGACCAGCGACATGGCCTTCTGTCAGCTCTGCTTTCCCCCCAGCTCATCTAGCCCATCTGCTATAAAGCAACTATAACAAAGCAAAAGCTGGCCATACAGATTACTGCTTTAACATGCTTGCGACAAAGCAGTTGCTGTAAGCCCAGAGACTCGAAGTTAACATGTTCTTCAGACACAGGCTTGTTCACCATTCTAGGCTTTGCTGCTCTGCTGCACTAATAATGGGGTTCCATTTGCAGGGGATGCAAGTATAAACTAGAAGAGCAGTTTAAATCAAATGCACCTTGTCAGGAAACCTGCATTTTGAGGGAAAGTTTAAATTATGGGTGATAAAAACTTGCTCAGCACACTCATAGCAATCACAGCAGCTTGGAAAATGTCTTCTGGCAAAACAAAAGCTTGGGAACACCAGACTTTGTGTTTATCAGAGCAAGGCTGTCCATGCAGGATGGCATCTGTGTTTTTCAATCTTTCCTGCTGTAAAAAATCCTGCCCACAGCGAATCAAACAGCACTGGCTCCAGAAGAGGACTGCTGTTTTACTTTGAGTCTTCTGTTTGCAGAAGGCAACTGGTTTAATTACACCTAAAGCTGTGTTTTAAATGCTAGAAGAGCTGTCCACATCAGCATACGATCTTTCCATTCACTCAGCTGGATTCTGTTACCAAGTTTCTTGTTCATTACCTGTTTGTTTTTGCAGGACTATTCAAGGATGAGGAAAGCAGAGATGAGTAGGCAAACACAAGCAAAAGGTTTTTGCTGGCCTGACTTTTGAGGGGGATGCAATTTTCTATGCTCCTGAATTTCACAGTATTCAGGCTCAAATAGCTGGGACCCAGTGATCTGAAGCTGAGAAACTGCAGGTGGATTTTTCATGAAGTCTAATGGGAAAGACTCCTTAGAAGAAGTCAAAGGAGGAAGAAAAGTGGGTGAACATAGAGAGAGTTGAGGCTTGTAAGTGATGTCACTAGCCAAGGGAGCTGCTGTGGCAGAAACCTCTGTGAGAACAATGGACCAAACCAGCCCTTGTGCCACCACACTTCTGAAAACATGGCCCACTGCAAAGACTGAGACCTAGAACAGTCACTGTGAGCTTAAGACATGATGTGGGAAAAAGCCCAGACAAAAAGTCCTGTTGGGTGCGGACACTTATCAGCAGTGCCCTGGGAAGGCTGCCCAAGGCGCATATGTGTTGAAGGCAATGGCAGCCTTGAGCCGCAGGGACCATCTTCAGGTTGTGGTGTATTTCCTTTCCTCTCTGGAGCAAGCCTTCACTCTCTATGCTTGTCACAATAACTAATACACAGGAGTTTCCACAGATCCTTTCCCAGTCCTCAGGAAAATGATGTAAAAGGTCTAGTTGAAGCATGACCTTGTCATGGCCCTTCTGCAGCCAGGACACTGGCAGCCAGGGAGGGCTCATTCTCAGCAGTATGTGAGGATATACCTCTACAGTGTGCAGACAGCCAGGGTGTCAGTGGGCATCCCAAAGAGAGGTGAGCAAACACTGAAGATTTAAGCAGTAGTCCTGTTAACACGAGCAAATCATGAGGAAGGCTATAAGAGAAGAAAGAGAAGAGTTTTAAAGTATAAATGAAACTAGGGATGTACCCACCCCAGGGCAAAGGAGAATCATCCTGTCACTCTGGGGGAGCCTGTCTGAACTCCAGCACAAGAACAGCCCTTACAGGCAGGCAGAGGAGTTTGTGCTCTTCCTGAAGAAAGTGTGTTTCCCTCTGCCATCAATATTTCCCTGCTGAAAGCTCCTCTTTCTTGTCTGCCCCTGGGGCAGTTTCACCAAGCCTGTGACAGAGACCTCTGCTCTCCTAGTACGTGGGATTAACTACAAAGATGCTCTGCATGAGAATCCCACTTTCTGTAAGGCTTTCCCTGGAAGAGTGGTTCCACACAGGCCTCTGTGCCATGTAATGTCCTGTTTCTTGTCCTGTGGCTGTGAATTTGGTAGGATGGAAAAATTACATATATTGATAATCTAGAGGTATCAAGGTAAGCTGTGTGCAAAACAGAGGTGTCAAAGAGTTTGCAACCAAGACTTCTCTGTTTTTGCCTAGCCCTTCTTGTTCCCAAGGTTCCTAAAAGGTAGCCTAGGTTCCTTGGAGAAAAGATTGAGGCTACACGTCTCACTCAACATGGGGTTTTCTACCCTCTCCCAAAACTTCCACTGATGCAAGACAGACTGAACATCAGCAAATAAAGGGAAAAAAATGAACCCAAGTGTTCAAATTGTACATCCAGGTGTATTTTTACCTAGGAGACCCCCCAGTCTTCCTAGTACAAAAACCATGCTTTGTTCAGCTTTGTGCTTATGAGCCTCTATGGTATTCATCCCAGAGCAATTCAGGGAACTCTGAGGCCCTGGGGTCTAGAGACAAAGGCCCACCTCAGCTCCCGAGCAGCATCTGCAGAGATGTGGGGATGTGCAGGCATAGACATCTTGTTGTGTCCCCTTTTGCATCTCAGCCTTTGTGACAGTATCTTACATGTCCTGATGTATACTCTGTGGAGCTCTGACTTTGGGTCTGGGCTCTGCCTATGCTGCCCAGGGTTTCTGGTCAAGTACCAGCTGGTGCAGGCCCAAACAAAATTAGGAGGAACCACTGTGGAGAGTAAAGTGTTCATTATGTGATTGATGATCCTTAATAGAGCCAGCCCCTTCCCTCCCCCACCAGCCTCACTCTTAGCAAGAACCACAGCATACCCACTGCCACAGCTCAAATAGAAATGGAAAGACATTGCCTGTTTAGGGATTAACTTTTTGCTCAATCCCTGGAAAAAGTGGCCACAGCCAACAGAGCTCTGGTCCAGCCCATCTTGTGCCTTTTGAAAGCAGAGGTAGCCGGTTCATCAATATATAACATCACGTGCTGCTCAGCCAACCACCGCAGCCCTGAGTGCCCCAGCAGCACCAGCCCCTTTGTGCTGCCCGTCTGGCTCCAGCTTTTGTTCCCAAGCAGGCCTGCAGCCATGGTGCTGAACACTGAGCCTCTCCGCCACACAGCACACTGCACCTTCTCTGGGCTGCCGTGGCCTGTGGCTGCTAGGCACACACAGCAGGCTGGCACATACAAGTATAGCATCACGACCCACAGTTCCCTCCCTCCCTGGCTCACAGCTGTCAGTGAGGTTCCCTCTCAGTGGTAACCCAGCAGTCCTATCCCCGTTATTGTCTTTTTTCCCTAGCTAAATAGTCCCTTCTGTGCCTGGACCTCAAAGGGCTTCCCATAGGGCTGGAGAGGTGCAGAGACCTCAATGGCAGATACTGCCTTCAGACTTCTTGCCATAGAGATCCAGTGACCTACCTGGTCCCCAAGAAAGTCAAGAGGCTTCTAGTTGTTGGGCTCTGTATTTCCCAGACAGCCTCCCCTCTGCCTGCTTTTACCTCCTGAGCGTGCAGCCAGATGCGTCCTGTTCAGCCATGGACAAGGTTGCCTGAGGCCCTGGGTGACGCCAGGCATGGTCCCACAGTGGCGGCCATGTGAGGTGCCTCAAAGTCCCTCTCTGGCCTGCTCAGGCACTAGGGCTGAGACCCTGCAGTGCTCTGCCCAGAGAGCACTTGCTAATGGAGCAAGAGACGTTTGGCTTTGTTTTCTCAGCCCCACACAAGTGACACCTACAAGACAGTGGCATCTCTGGGAGCCCCTGGCCACGTCTGCCTAGGTTCCCTTGCCTGGGTGCTGCTCACTGAACCCCAAACAGGGGGTCCTGGATGAGACCCCATCAAAAGAAACAGAGTGCAAAGGAGCAGCTCAGCCCTGTACTGACTACACAGGGCTAATATAAAGCTTCATCTCCTTTTTGCAGCAGGGAAACTGCTTCAGCCCCAGTAAATGGTAATCTACTGTAAGGGTCAAACCAACAAGTGGAGATTCAAAATCCACTGATCAGAACAGGACCTGTAGGGCCTCACTGAATCTCGGTGCACCCCTCATGCCTCTCAACCAATGCTGTCAACAGCTCCCTATCCCAAGCACTGCTGCAGCACTGCCAGCATTGAGAGGCCCCGGCTCAGTGACTCTATTATGAGTCTGGAGCAGATGGAGGGAGCAGGGAAGGAGGGGAAGGGGTGCTATGGCTCTGATTCACAAAGAAAGGCAAGGCTGGAATCAGTCCCAGGCCTAGCCTTGGCTGACGTGTTTTAAATAGGTGACCAGAGTTCAGCACATCAGATGCTTTTTGCAAAGGAGCTGAGTTCTTATTGAGTGTGAAAGGGGCTTGTTTATAATTTATGGGTTTTAAATCATGGGCCAAGAAAAAGTCTGGCTTGTGCCAAAGTGTCTCTCTCCTCTAGATTGCTGATGCTTGTACAAACATTGTAAAAATGCCAGCGATCTCACTAAAGTAATATTACTTCTAATAATGAGGTTATCATCATGGACTTCTATCATGTTACAAACAAGATGCCTCTGCCAGAGCTACGGAGAAGAAAGTGAATTTATTTAAAAGAAGATTGCCCCTCACACACGTTCCTCCTCCTCCCCTGCCACTGGAAACCAAGTCTGCAAACCCCATCTTTTTGCAACATGAAATGAATTCAGGGCAGTGTGCCTCAGTAACACCGTGTTTGTGGTCAGAGTTCCTCTGAAACCTCCTTCTTCTTCAGGTCTGGGGAAGGGCTGTCTATAAGCAGCCTTTTCTTTCTTAACACATTTAATGAAGGACTAATAGCATAAGTCATAGCAGACTCTGGTTGAAGAACAGTTTACAGAGCATCAAAGTGGGAAACACTTGGGAAAAGCACATTGGGTTACACTAGCGACAGCCCTGCAGAAATGGTGGTGCCTTGCCATTTTGCAGATAGAAGCAGGTGATGCAAAATACACGGTGTTTTCAAGAATACACAAAAAAAAAAAACCCTACATGGACAATTTCAGTCACTCGCACATTGATTACAGAAAGTTTTGGAGATGCAAACATATATATATATATATTTACGGAAAGTGATAGAAGTATAATTCATGAGTGGTGTTTTAGCCTTACTTTTTGCACTGTTTGTATGTTTTGTTTACTCCCAGATGGAGCTTCTACAAAACCATTTGTGTGAAAACTTCAATGAAAAACAATTTTAGGGCTCAAAATGGTTAAAATATGTCTCCAAACAAAGTAGTTTATTCCATTCTGGCTTGGTTACAGATCTACAACACATATATCCAAATTTGCTTGGGTAAAAGTGAAATTTAACAAAAGATACACTTCTCAACGTAGCACAACATTGTTAAAATCACACAGAGGGGAAAATAAAACCCTATGTAACATTTTAAATTGTGACTGTCCAGCCAAATATAAATACCAGAAGGCAAGGAAGAAAGCAGGGACAAGAAAAGAAGAAGAAAAGAGAAAGAGAGAAAGAGAGAAAGAGAGAAAGAGAGAAAGAGAGAAAGANAAAGAAAGAAAGAAAGAAAGAAAAGAAAGAAAACTTATTTGTATTGACCAGAATTGGAGGAGTTAAAATATTTCTCACAATAGGAATGGCAGGTCCTGTCATTAGAGGATGGAGTGGGAGCTGCAGTGTTGGTCAAACTGGGAAGTGGCACGCCAGACAGTTTGGTGGGGAATACAGAAGTTCGCATTAATCTTTAACTTGACGCTGTTAGAAGGAGGTAAGAGCAATCTTCTTGGAGCGACATGTACCGTCAGGAAGAGACTTTAATGACAACGTTTACAAAAGAAGTATCTCTGTAAATCCAGGGAGGAATTCAACACAGCCGTGTAAGAAGAGAGGAGGAATCACGAGGGTTCAGAGCATCCTTTTTTTTTTTTCTTTCTTTTTTAAAATCTTTTTTTTTTTTTTTTGGTGGGTTTTGTTGATTTGTTTTGTTTTTATTTTTAATTCTTCCCCGTGTTAGCTGTGGCCGTGGAGGGCGGGGAGCGGCGCGGTGCCCCTCCGGCGCGGCCAGCGGGGATGAGACCCTCCTCCGCGGGCGCCGGGGAGCGTGGCCGCCCCACCCGGCCGCTGCCCGCACCCCCTCGGCGGCTCCCGGCGGCTGTGCAGAGCTGATTGTCAATTCTCTTTCAAAGTTTATTTTTATGAAAAACAAGAGGAAAAGCTCGGGCTTCCAAAGATGTCTAAAAAATTGATTTATGGTTAGTGTAAAGACAACAGTATAAATAACAAAGGAGGGGGCAGCTGCTGCGCGAATTGCTATGGAGACCCTAATGAAATTAAGCACTATCAGAGGGTTTCTAATTCTTTTGCGTTCTAAGCTTCTAATTTCTTTCCTATTTCAGATAGCCAGAGTGTAATTAAAAAAAAAAAAAAAAGAAAGAAAAATAGCCCACCGAAATAATAATATGTGCGATAGATACCCAGTCAATAAATAAATGTTAACCTCACCGAGGCTTTCAAACGCAGGATTTGATCAAAAACAAGATGGCCAAGCGCTCCGCTTTGCAGATCGCCTCCTTGAAGCGGCTGCGCTTGCAGCTGGAGGTGGCTTCCCCCGGGCGAGCCCGCTGCCAGCCGGGCCACCAAGGTACAGGGGCGGGGGGCAGTCGGCTAGAAATAAATACTTTAAAAATACTTCCGATATTTATTTTGTTGTTGTTGTTTAAGTGTAACGGCTCTTTTTTTTTTGTGATGCCACAGTTTGTTTTACTCTATGAATGACTTACGACTTGCTGTCTTAATTAATCCTTACATAAACTACAAACACCAGCCACTGTTACAACTGTTCAAGACTACTTTTCTCAACTAGCTCAGACCGAATATACTAAATAGGTGAAATGCAAGTCACCACGGACTTGAATTGCTCTTCCGAAGCACTGGTGAAGAAACTCTACGAATACTCACATAAATACATTTAAGACGAGGATAAATAATCAGTGATACAAAACTGTTTCGCTCAAAATAATAAATACATATCATTTAGTCCGGTGCGATCCTTACGTTACGGAAGAATTCATAAATTAATTTCTCTGAAATAAGCTTACTCGCGGGCGAGTCCCCACCGCTCACGGCTGGTCTCAAACACCTCGGCATGACGCGCTGCTAACACTACGGCATCTCTAAGACTTACCTTCAAGTACATCATTACCAGCTTTATCAGTCCCTCGGTTTGCAGTATATTGCACTGTCATGCTTAGAACAGCTCTAAGAGAAAAAGCTCCCGCTCACAGACCTACCCGGGGCTGCGGGAGGAGAGGAAGGAGCTGCTAGGGGAGACAGATCCACTAACACTGTTGGCACTCGAAAGCAAAGTAACACTGTCCCGTCAGATAAAAAAAAAAAGTGAGGTAATGGAGAGGGGAGCGGGACCCCGCCGGTCGCCGCCCTGCTACAGATGCGTGAGCTTGGGCGCCTCCTGCATCCGTCCCTGAGAGGTGTGGTGGGAGGAGAGGTCCGTGTAGGTGGGGTGGGGGTCGCAAGGTCCGTGGTGGTGGCCGCCGGGGAGCTGGGCGGCGCAGCTGTAGTCCACGCTGGCGGAGGAAGGATGCTGCAGGTGCCCCAGGTTGAACATGGGGCCCGAGGCCGGCATCGAGTCCACGAAGTTGCCCCCCACGTAGACGGGGCTGCCCTGCAGGCTGGGGTTGGCGAAGCCGCCGCCGCCGCCGCCGCCGCCGCTCTGCATGGGGTGGGGGTCGTACTCCGCGCCCGCGTAGCGCTTCTGCTGCGGCAGGCAGCTGCTCAGCGGCGCCGTGTAGGCGGCCAGCCCGTACATGCTCTGCTGGGACTTGGCGAAGGAGGTGGGAGAGGGTGCGTCGTAGCTCAGGCTGTTGACGCTGGGGAGCTGACTGGAGTAGCCGACGTGGTTTGGGCCGCTCAGGGGGGGACTGCGGTCCGGGGACTGTCCGACGGGGGAGTGCATGATGCCTTTGGCTTTCTGGTCTTTTTTGTACTTCATCCGCCGGTTCTGGAACCAGATCTTGATCTGCCGCTCGGTTAGGTTGAGCAGGTTGGCCATCTCTACCCGCCGCGGCCGGCACAGGTAGCGGTTGAAGTGAAACTCCTTCTCCAGTTCCACTAACTGCGCGCTGGTGTAGGCTGTGCGCACCCTCTTGGAGGCCGGCCCGGGGGGGCTCTTGTCCTCGCAGCTTTCTCCTGCTGGGAAGAGGCACAAAAAGCCGTTGGTTTCCCCTCCCCGAAAGCCCCGGGGAGGGGGCGCAGGGGACCCGGGAGCTGCCTCCCACCCTTCCCTGCCTGGCATACATACGCACCCCACCGCGGCTGCCCTCCCTCCTGGGGCTCGCAGCCCTGGCATTGCCGGGAGCCCCCCGGGCTTCGCCTGCCGCCACTGGGGAGGGCAGGGGGAGTGGGGTGAGACCCCTCCAACCTGCCTCACCTGCAGGGCTGGGAGCCCTGAGCGGGGAGTGAGCGTGGTGGAAGCTGGAGGGACAGGGGACAAGGCGCAAGGCTGGGGGAGTTCAGCCCGAGGGGCTTAAACCCGGCTCCCCGAGCGGGCCACGGGGCTGTCGGGCTACCTGAGGGGGTGCAGGTGCTTTTCTGCTTGGAGTTCTGCCGGGACTCCTTCATCCAGGGGAATATCTGCTTGCTGAGGGTGGCGGTGGACGAGCCCGAGGAGTTGGGGCCCCCTTTGGCTTTTTTCGGAGGGGGCGCGCTGGGAGGGGGGTTAGGCGGGGAGGAAGGTGGCAGCGCCGAGGGCTGCTGCTCGCCGATGCCCGGGGGCTGGCTACCCCCCGGGCCGCCCCCGGCCGTCCGCATGCAGCTACCGCTCAGCTCGCTGCCCTTGTGGGCCGGGGCGCGGCCGGGCGCCGAGCCCTGGACGGAGCAGGCGGAGCCGGGGTACTCGCCGTCCAGGCCGGCTTGGCCGTAGGGCTGGTGTGCCGAGCCGTAGGGGTAAGCGTCGGCTTTGCTGTAGGTGTAGCCCCCGAAGAGCCCCGTATTGTCGTAGTAGGCGGCTTTCTGCATCCTCCGCTCTGCGATCGCCGAGGCACGCGGCCCCCGCTCAAATAACATTGACCGTCGCCCCGCGCCTCACGTCGTCGGGCCGGGCCACTCGCAGCCACCTGGGGAGGAGGACAGAGGGGGCAAAGAAAAGACACCTTTAGCGATGGGAGGTCAGCAGCTCGGAGCCGCCGGGCCAGCCCCGGCATATCCCACACCCTTGGCACCTCCAGTCTCGGCTGTGTGGGGTCTTGGGGGGTATTGGGGAAGGAGCGAGGGGAAGCGGGAAGGGACCAGTGAACCACACGGAAGGGCCGGGAGATATGAAGGAAGGAGCAAGAGACGCCAGAGAAGGAGTAGGGGAGTGCCAGAGAAGGACCAGAGTCTCCAGGGAGGGAGCGAAAGACATCAGGGAAAGAGGAGAGTCGCCAGGCAGGAGCCAGGGCAACCCAGGGAACACTAGGGATAGAGTAGGGCACTCTAGGGAAGCACTAGGGAACAGCAGGGAAGGAGCCACCTGGAAGCTATGGTGCTGGGGGGGTCGGGGAATGGGAACACATCGAAGGGGGAATCCCTAGAGGCCACTTTTTGAGGCATTTAAGGGGGGGATATTTTCTCGCTTTGTTTGGTCCTTGGACCGTTCTCGCAGGAGTTTCGCTGGATCTGCCCCCGCGGTTGCAGGCAAAGGCTCTCCAAGAGTAACGTGAGAGCGTGCTGGGTGGCATTCCCTGGGACCCTCCGGCCCAGTTGGGCTGGGAGCCTCTGGCGCCCCTCGCCCGCCCGGCACGCGTGCGCACGGCCGCGCACGGCTGACATGATGGATTGAGCCCGGGCTGCGGCCGGGCACAGGCAGAAAATCCCATCCCCTTTTGTAAACTCGGCCTCCTCCTTTCCCCCAGATTCCTCCGGAGTTAAAGTATAACCGGCGCCATTCACCCCCTTCACTTTGCACTATAAAGGAAGTCGCAGGTCAGCTCCCCTATTTTAATTCTGTGATGAATTAAATTCTCTCACCCAACGTTTCTCGTCCCTTTTATGTGTACCCGGTAGAAAGAACCTAAGGCACTGGTGATCATTTTTAGGGGTTTCTCTTCTCTTTTTTTTTTTTTCAGCTTTCAAACTATGGCCCTCCCCTCCCCGCCCCCCAATCGAGCTGCTCAGACCGAAAGCTCACGATTCCCTTGGGACAGATGTTTTGGGACAGGGTGCTGTTTCCTTTCCTCTTGCTGCTCCCGAAACTTCTCTTCGCTCGTTCTTCTGCAATTTCGTAATATCTTTGTAATGTTCCCTTATCTTATTTTTTCTTGTGGGATAGGGTTTTTCTCCTACATTTTTTCCTAATTTTGCACATTAGCACACATCCCACCTGGCAACGTAAGTCTGTAACTTAACGTATCTTAAGAGCTCATTGTATTTCTTCAGGTTTTAAGCCTATTAACATGCCAGGGAAGAGTAGCTGGACATTTTTTAACAATGTCCAGTAATTGTCCTTCTCTAGCCTAGACTTAAGCAATACTGCCAGCGTTCTGCTCTTTCTCCCTCAGAAATTAGTACCAAGTACCGCTGATCTGATCTCTAAAATTCTCCAGGAGACAGGGCTGTGTAACTCAGAATAATCTCAGCAAGCTGCGATCCGCGGCCGCTCTCGGCGGTTTTATCCCCTGTCACAAACTGCCCGGGTCCTTTTCTTCCCTGAACAAAAGCTTGGAGTGGTCTGCGAAGCTGATGGAAATGGGATAAGAGCTATTTTCCTTTCCTGGAAAATGTTAGTAGAAATAGATCTATGGAAGTGAACGGTGGCGGTTCAGATGGTTTTTAATGTGCTGTGATAGTCTTGACTAGTCTTGAAAGTATTTTTGTGCAAAATAATTCTGTCACTGGTTTTAGACTTCTGTCATCTACATTTTCGGGAGTGGTCTGGACTGCGGACTTTTGTTAGCACAACTCTGCCTTAAGCGCAGGCTTTTATGTGCCTCGTAAAATATAGTTCCCAAAAGAATACTCAGAATCTTAAGAAAGAATATTGCTGTTAAGCTGTTAAAAGCCTTATTTCTTTTCTGAAATACCAACTGCTTGTGAACTCTGCTTGAACCTAAAAAGGAGGCTATGGGCCATAAATCACATGGACAATGCTCAACTGTTTGGTGGCTCATCTTTAGATCTTAAAGAGAGAGGGAGAGAAAGAGGGAGACCTTTCCAGGGTTTGATTTTCCACGAGTACAAGGCCCGGGGTGATGTTTTTGTAGGTAACACCAAAGCAGGGGCTCAACACTTTGGTGGTTTGGCCAGAAACGGCCTCCAGGGGGGAAATAAATAAATAAATAAATAAAGGGGGATGGGGGGAGGGGAGGAAAAAAAAAAAAAAGATGTGTTTTCCAAATGGTGAGACCGAGCCATGGGAGGTGGGCTCGGAGGCACTGAGGGTAAGAAACCACAAAGTATCCATGTCTGTGTTTCAGGTTTCCCTTCCTCCTCTCCAGAAAGGTTACCCTCGTCTGGACTGTGAGGCATTGCAGACGACAATGGCACTTTTTTTTGTCCGACCACTGGTTCCTCTGCTTTTGAAGGTTACCGACCCCCTCGTGGCTCTGTCTGGGGAACAGCCGGGACCCCACGCGCCCATCCGCGCGTGTGCGCGGAGCGCAGCCAGCCCACGCTGACACAGGCCAGGCGCTGCCGGGCGCTTGTCTCCCAACACTTTCATATCGAGCAGTTCCTCTACTAAAACTTCCACTACACTTAATTCTGCTCAGGATCAATATCTAATATGATACCGAATAAATAAGAGGCGGCGAGAGCGGCCAGCGGAGCGGTTATTAAAGCAGCCGGAGCTCTCAGGGTGCATATCAATGCACCTGTCATTGCGGTTTGTAACAAAATTTATGACTGCTAGCGCCGTGGCAGTAAACGCTCCGGCCAGGAATGAAAAGGAAAACACTTCCCAAAGCCCCGGCACTTTCTGAAGTGCAAAGCAGCCGGCGCGTAGGAGGGAGCCCGGCAAAAGAATCCCCTGTTCGGCACGTTTCCCGGCCACCGGCTCGGGGCAGCCCCGTATATAAGGAAAGCGCTGGAGCCATCGCCGGAGCCGGTCGCCGCGCCGGGCCGCGGCCAGGGCAGCCGGGCCACGGGGAGCCTCTGCCCCGGGCGGACCCCCACCACGGGCCTGCGCCTCAGCCTTTCCAGGGGGTGTCTCTGGGATGGTGCTGAGAGCGCAGGGGAGCGCCAAGGGGCCTCGTGAGCAGAGAAGCGCTGGGGGCTCGGGGGCTGGCTCCGCGACGGAGCGGCGGTAGCTGCTCTCCCCGGCTGGGCAACGGGGCTCCACTCGGCTCCTTCTGACTGCGTGCTCCTCTGAACGGGGAGCTGTTACTAATCTGGCGGCCCAGCCCTAGGGGTCGGCCGCTGGACACAGCAGCACTGCCCGGGCCCTGCTCCCTGCTCCCAAGAGCCTGGCGCGCTGGGGGAAGCGAGGGACGGACGGAGAAGGAAATTTAGAGAACTCACCACACTTATGTTTTTTCTTGATTTTGGACTCTAAATGTGTGGATGGGATCTTCAGGTTCCTTTGGATAATCCGTGGGGACAAACCTGCAACAGAAGTGAGAACTCTCAGCTGAAACGGCTTTGTTTCGGACTTTTCTTTCTTAGGACTTTGTTGTTAATAAATGCACCTCTCGTTGGCAGCCCCGTCAGCGTGTCTCCCCGGCCGCCTCAGGTCTTTTACTAGACAAAGGGCAGATGCTTCTCTTCATTTATTAATAGCGCTTTGAGAAAGGCGGGGAAGCAAAGAAACGAGCGAAGTACCCCGGCTGAGGCCAGACGCGGGCAGGACGGCCTGCGGCAGCCGCTCCGCCTGGCCCCGCGCATCGACGGCCCCCGCGGAGCGCGGCACCCTGCCTGCCTCCCCGGGCCTCCCTCGCCGAGGCGCGGAGAAGCGCGGAGAAGCCGCTCATAGGGGTCCGGGAGCACCATTGAAGGGGAGCTACGGTCATCCCCATCGGTCACAACCAAGGCACTCGCTCCGCGGGCCTCTCTCCCTTCCTCTTCCCACCCCTCGGCTGAGACAAAGATAAGAAACCGCAGCGCTGAAAACACGCCGCAAATATTTGCGACTCGAAACGAACATTTTGGATTTATCGGTGTAACGTGTCGACTCAGGACTTTAAGGACTCAAGATTGCCACAAAATCTTCCCTCNAGGTCATTATAAAGACGATATCTAGCCACCATAAGCCTTTGAAATGACCTTTGGCTTGTATAGCAATAACTCACCACTTAATGAACAACCAACGGAAGCGCCTCCAATAGCTCACAACACAACAGATCTTATAACTTTCCACCAAGTCTTCTCTCTCTCTCTACCCAAACCCAGTAGGATGCAAGATTCCCCCTCCAAATCACCTTAATTTATGCTGGCAAACTGGAGTTGGGGAAGTGGAGCTTCATGATTACACATGATGCTCACTCAGGTCCTTGGCCCGGGCCTGTCCCAGTAATGTCTTATATAATATATTCACGTGGGCGTACGTCAACTTTAAGTGCTTTATTTTTTTTAAAGAGACTTCATTAGAAATAGCACTTCATAGGGTGTATGAAGGCAGAATAAGTTGGGTTGCACCTTAGCCCCTGAGCGAAGAGATCATAATATTGCAAACTGAGTCATTGTTAGCCGCTGTTGATTAACACGGTAAGTTTTCATTTTGTGCCTAATTAATTATCGACTTCTCATCCTTTTCCAAAGCAGCTCCTCAGCCTCGCAAGCGATAGCCTTCTTGCTCTAGACATGCTTGCTTTGGTGAGAGCTCGGCCAAATATGGAGACTTCGACAGCTACGCGAATAACCCCCAAAGTTTGTTCTGTGGAGAGGGGAGCCGGGACACGGCGGGGTTGTGCTCTGCTCCCAGACCTGCTTCTGCAGAGCTGACCTTGAAGAAGAAGTTGCCAGAGCTAAATCTAGGGAAATCTTTAGAATTATTCAGGCATGGGCCCAATATAGGTATTATTGAAATTTTAGGTGAATTTGTGAGTGCTCCCATCGAGCCAAGTGAAATGCTGCTTGCAGTAATTGGATTCAGCTGACTAACTTGGCAGGCCAGCAGCTTGGAGGCATATAGCTAAGAAAAATGTTCACTGCTTAAAACTTCTCATCGAGCAGAGCAACACACAACAGAAAACCAAAACAAAACAAAACACCGTACCAACAAACCAAAAACACAAACACACCTCAACTTTCCCCCCTTCCTCTCGCCTCCCTGTCCTGTGTCCCGTGGGGTGCTTTGGCCCTCGTGGAGGACTTGCCTGGGTGGCCCTACACGCACTCCTACTCACCAGCACAAAGCTGGGCTTTACATGGGGGCTCTTTTAACAAACCTGACCGAGAGCTCAGCCGAGCCCCGAGCAGGCCACAAGTCAATACAAACAGGCGTTCCTGGGAGACCCGGGCTGGTTGCAGCAGTCCAAGAGGGAGCTGAGCTGCAGATGTGTGCAGGGAGGCTGTGTGGCCCCCCCAAGTCCGCCTGGAGAGGCACCGGTCCCCGGCAGGCATCTTCCCACCGCCTTATTGATCAAACCGCACAAACGCAGGGCAAGAAACTTCTCGGTAGATAAATACCAAACCATGCTTCAAACAGTGCGTGTAACTCGAAGGCAGGAGAATATGGTACAACACCACAAGCACTATGAAAGGAAAAACAACAGACACCGAAGCACACGAATGCACGGCTAAGAGAACTGGCTCAGGAAGGCACTTGGCAGGAATAGTAAAGAGACCCTGCGTAGGGGGCTACATTACCGATGAGCCTATTTTAAATCGTGCTTTACAAGTCAACACGGCTACCCCCTGCCCAGCTAACCACGGCAAAGCATTAACGTGATGCTCAATCTTACTTTGGCAATGGGAGCATCTAAGCAAAGTTGTCTCTCCCTTGTTTCTTTGCTTATTTGTAAGTCACTTCCTGAAAACACCGAAAACTGGAGAAAGGGTAGGGATAAGCGTCTCCCTTAGGCTTTGGGAAAGACTCCACTTTTTTTCTTTTCTCTTCTTTTCTTTTTCTTTTTTTTTTAAGAGCATAATAAAGAGAAGCTACAGCTTAAAACGTTCAAGGAGGCAAGGAGGTGGAGACCACTCCACATGCATTTGCAGCCGTTATGGGCAGAGATTGCAAACAAATTCCAGACAGTCTCTGAGTAAAGGCGATAATACAGCCCCTGTGGTTAAAGGTCCCATTTTGCCATGCAGTTGCTTACCTGTGTATCAATTTATCATAAACCTGGGCTCCTCACTTTTCAGGATCTGTGCTTGCAGTTCTTAGAATATATCCTTCACCCTTTGTCTGCAGACAATACTCTCCTAAACCTGATCTTGCGGTTTTACAGACATTTCCATACACCAGAATTCCCGACAGAATGAAAACAGGCTCAGGCTCAACTGCCAATAAAAGAGAGCAAAGTGGAAATCGGCATTTGTTGGGCTTTAAAAAAAAAAGAAAAAAGAAAGAAAGAAGAGAAAAAAAAAAAAAATCAACACAGAAGCCTGGAGCCGTCAGCCTCCCTGAGCCCCAGGCACCAATTGGCCGGCGCGTGGTTTGTTTTGGGTTTAAATCGTGCGGCCATTGATGAATTTTGGGGACGAGCAGGAGAAAAAAAAAACCCTTTATAATCAGAAATATAGGCACTGCCTTAAAATACAGGGATATCGGCTCACGTGATCGCGGGAGCCGCTCGCCGGGGCCGAGGCTGGCGCGCTCCTTGCGCCCCCCGCGCAGTGGGGCTGCCTCAGTGGGCCTCGCGTGACGGGCCGCCCCCCGCGCCCCGCGCTCCGCGCTCCGCGTATCGGGCGCGCCCGGCCGCGCTGCCCACTCCGCTCTCCTCCCGCACAGCTCCGCTCCGCTCCGCGGCTGCGGCGCCCGCACTTACGCGCCCCGTGGGAGCCGGGGAGCCGGGGAAAAGGTGAATTCCGTGGAATGATCCCAGGGCGCCGAAATTCCCGGCGGAGAAAGAGGAGGTACATGGGACCGGCCGCGACCCAGAGCCTGCAACCGCGGGCGACTCCGCAGCAACGCTGCGCCGGCAGAAAGGAGCTGGGGCTCACTATCGTGCGCGAATTTTAGTTTTCTCCTTCTCCGTACCGGGAAGATGCGGGCAGCGGAGACTATCCCTGTCTGAAGCCTAAAGAGGCGTTGGGGGGAAAAAAAAAAACCAAACAACCCCAAAAAAAAAGCCACCAAACCAAAACCCTCATGACATTTCTGCATGTGTGTGTCTGCCCTGAGCCTGCCTCCCCTCTCTGTGTGTATGAAGAGACATAGCGCAAAACCAATGTGTATCCGTCATATGTGCCCACAAAAGCTCGCCAACAATCCCAGTTCGGCAGGGGAAAACAACAAAAAAATTATATTAGCTCCTCTGATTTTTCTAACATAGCTGGAGCTATAAATACACCACACCTAATCTAACATCTGCTGTGATTTCATTACCATCCAAAGCATGGGGATGTGACAGTAACGTATTACCTTACAATACTAACCGTAAGTGCATTGTAACATTTATCTAAATTACATTGCTTTTCCTGACTTTGCAAACCAGTTATAAAAAGATTGGAGTCCGGTGATGGAAACGTAAGTTCAATGTAAATTATTGTGTACGGCTTCGGATTTATAATCCTATATTTCTCCGAAATGATGCACTTAAATCTCGCCTCAAATAAGAGGTAATGGCTCTTTATATCCTTTTCCATCAGCCATATATTTCGGCGCCTGGGTAGTTTCGCAGAGCCCACCACGCTCGCGTGTCTGTGTGTACACACAGCAAGCCCTCCACGCACAGCGTGTTCTGCATACTCGTGCACATGCACACAAAGCTGGACATAATTCTGGACGCTGTTTAGACATTTTTGGATGACGGAGAGGTCTCTCGCTTCCTGCACAAAAGTGTGAGGGAAACGCTGGGCACCGGTCGAGCAAAGAGCACGCAGAGAATTCAGAAGAAATGTCTTTTTGCAGAGAGGTTCTTGACCCCCTGGAAAAAAAGCCCCACAGCCCCCGAGTGTCTTGTCAGAGCCTAAGAAGGATGGGGGGAGGGGGAAAAAAAAAGAAAAGAAAAGAAAGAAAAGGGAAAAAAAAAGTGAAATTTACTGTGAAAATGGAGGACGGCTGAGAGAAAGCAGCACCTTCGCCGCCGCCACCAGAATTAAGACATCGTAAAGGGGACTGAAAAAGTATTAAGGAAATGTTAATCCTCTGGCTGGTGGGACTCCAGCTTTGCGCGAATTTGTCTCCAGTAAAAGGATCTAAGACTTCTTCAATCGGAGCATATGTTCATAGAGCAATAAAACAGAAAGATTTACAGTCTCCGCCCGCCCCCCAGCAGCCTCGCACCCTTTCAGGAATTACTTATGATGATTTATAACAACAACTCCGGCAATTGTCAAACTGATAAAATAGCCCGGGCTATATGCAGGAATAAACGCTGTTATGAAAGGGCTGCGATTTATGTTCGGGTCCCACTTTACTGTGTGTCTCGGAGTTTGGTTTCTTTCCTGGACCAACAAGATAATATAAAACTTCATTGAAAAAAAAAAAAAGAGAGAGAAATGTAGGACTTGTCGTGAAGTAGCAAATCTGTTCCTTAGTCACTACTAAAGCACATAAACATTTGTCATCTTTGAATAATTGAATTAATGTGTTATTGTTTGAATGTATAATTCATAACATAGGAAACTTTGTCTCTGTCCTGCCACCGAAACGGAAGCAATAAAAAGCTACAATCTAGGGGTTTTTTAGAAATAACTCCAGCAAGGGATAATAAAGAATATCCTGTTTGCAGAAAGTATTTCCAGCTGACTGTGGGATTTCATGGTGAAATCTCAGCCTCGTTGTCCATATTCTGCGCAGTTTATAAAGAACAGCTTTGTATAAAAACACAAATCGCACAACCCCCTAGTCCTGGCTATTGATCGGGGACTGGAAAGGCGGCGTGTCCACTTCGGGAGCCCCATGAGCAGCCCGCGCTCGGGCGAAGACGGGCGGCGAGCAGTGCGGGGCTCCGGGGAGCGGGGCCGGGGGCAGATCAGCCTTTGTGCGGGCGATGGGAGGGCGACAACACGCTCGGCGCTGGCTCCGGCCCCGGCCCCGCTGTCAACGCGCGCGACAAAATTTACGACACCGCTCGCAGAGCGGCCGAGGGCCTTTCCCCCCCGCCGACGGCACCGGGCAGCGGCCGCATTGTTCCCACCGCTCCGCGCCTCCCCGCGCAGGCGGCCGCGGCCAGCGCCGCCGCCCCGGGAGCGGTCCCGCCCGCCTCGTCCGCCGCGCTCCGCGCTCCCCTCTTCCCCCCGCTCCGTGGGAAGCAAAGGTCACCGCTCGCGCCCGGTCCGGTTCCCGGCCGCTGCCGAGCTGGAAATCAGGAAGCAGCGTGCCCTATTTGTCAAGCGTTTGACAGCTGAGTTCATTAAGGCTTTAAATAAGAAGGAATAAAAGTAAAGAGGGAAAACAAAAAAAAAAACCCAAACCAACCCCAAAAACCAAACCACACCACAATGTTTACGTACCGGGCGTCTTTTTGGTTTTTTTTTTTCGGCAGCTACGAAAGAGCTAGGTGTGCAGAGAGAGGGACTGCACCCTTTGGATATAATATTCTTGGGATCTCTTCAGTTTTCAAGTCTGATAGAGTCCTTTGCTTGGCAGATTAATGACGACTCCGTGTTTCTTAAGGGACGTGCTGAATTAATTATTTCGCGAATCACGTGGTCGGGACTTGTAGAAATCTATTCTTATCATCTTCCTTGCACTTTGAAATTCTGCCTGTTATGACTGTTCCTGGCAAGATTATTTTGGTCTCTAGGCTTGAGGAAAGGGGGGGGGAAGAAAAAAATAAATCAGGGGAAAGGGCTCTCAAACATGGCCGTTGGAAGCAGTGCAGCGCTGCACAGAGAGGTCCCTATTTACTGTACTGTACAGTCAGCGGGGCTCGCTATTGACTCTGCCTTTCCTCTTCGTTCTTACCTTAACGACTAGTGGTGATATAATACACAGAACCGTATTGATGTATCGGGAGTAACAGGAGGAGCCATTAAACGGGAGAGAGAGAGAAAGTATTATAACGAAATGTACCTCGATATTTAAACTTGGCGAACATGTGCTCGGAAAGGTATGGGGGTCCTCCCGGCAGGGAGGACACGTGCCTTGCTCCGGGCACCTCGCTCCCCTCCCGAGCGGAGCAAGAGCCTGTCTTTTTGGACTCGTGCCTTGACCACGCTGCAAGAGAGGAAAAGCCCTCAGTGAAAAAGAAAAAATCGGACATAAATAGTATACTGGACTTCTCCTGGCCAGAGGTGTGTGTTATGGTCTGAGGTGCTTACGCGGGGGAGAACACAAATTATGTTTGCCCTAGGTGCAGGGAAAAGTTTAAACTCTCCAAATTCGTGTTTTCTTGTGATCTTTCACCTATATGACATGAACAAGTGAAGCTCACTGCTCAGAGAAAGCCACTTGGGCCACTTCCATTTCAAAATCCTTTCTTTCTTTCTTTCTTTCTTTATAATCGATTCCCTCCTGGATCATCTAAAAGGCATCGAGGGCATCGAGGTGTCTTCAGGTGTGGCTCCTTGCCTCCTTACCACACAGGCATAAATCCGGGGGTCATTCCAGGAGGGCTTGTTAAATGCAAAGCAGTAGCAAATGGATGACAGGCACTTTTAACTGCAGTCTAAATGTAAATATAGACTCCAGCTTGGCCTAGAGTCACACCATTATGGCTGAGGCAATCAGCAAACCTGTTCAAAGGGACATTTGGAAGGATGCTATGCAGAGTCACTCATCTTTTAACATTGTGATGATGGGAGGGACCAGCGTTTTCACAGAAGAGAGACCCACCTTGTAAGGACTGTTGTTCAAGGTACAAACTAGATTCTATCTATCTACACTTTTTATTATTTCAAGTGTATGTGAAGGGCTTACATTAAAACTACAGGCGACGATTAGTATAAATAAGTCTTTAATTAATGGCAGCAAAACATTGTCAAAGTCTATAAAAAGCATTCACACTTTAACAGAGATGAGAGTATTGCTGGACGATGCGACCGTTTAACAAAGGCTCCAACGCACAACGTTTCTCCCATGACGAACAAAAACAACCAGGTTCCCTTCCTACACAAAATAACTCCGGAGGAGGGTTAAAAAGAAGGGTTAAAAACAAATAAAAAATAAACCACGGGGAGACGATGACCACTGAGTGCTCCTGGCCGTTGTTACAGACATTCCTGATCCTTTAGAGCGCTGGCAACTGCAAACTTTATTTTGGTACTTTCTGCCTCCAGTTCATGTATTCTCCAAGGTTACAATGCAGTTACAACCATGTAAACTTCCAGTGCCCCATCCTCACTCGAAAGGGACTTGCAAACAGGGCTGTAAGAGCTGTGCCTGCTGAACCCAACACTAGTCCTGAAGATATTAACATTTCAAAAGACAATGAGACAAATTCTGCTCGCAGCTACATCCCTGTTTGACCTCAGTGGGCGGGGGAAGGAGATCTAGGAGCAGAATTTGGTCCTTCAACTTTGGGAACCATCTCCGTTGATAAGAAGCACAAAGCAAGGATTTGCTTATCCAAGGCCATTATTTTCCAGAACTGTACCACAGATGCCAAAGTTGGTAGTTTTCTCAGAAATAACGTGCTTGCCCTGCTCTCAGCCACCTTATCACAGACTTTAAGTAAGCAGTGGGGGTCCGGGAGAGGGATTTTCAAGACGAGAAGCCAGAGAGGTTTTCCTTTTTGTTTTGTTTGGTTTTTGGGGTGGTGTTTTTTTCCCCCCACTTCTTTCCCTAGCTTCGTAGGAAGAGCAAAAGGAGGACTTTGGACAACTCTGGAGACGAAAGGCCGCTAACGCAGGAACCCAGTGTAACAAAACTTGAAAGCTTGTCTCAGGAATTCCCTCCTCAAGCGCTGCTCTGAGTTGCTCTCCATGCCAGAGAAAGGGAAGGGTAGTTTGGGTCCAAAAGGTTAAGGGTTTAGAGGTCACTCTTCCCGGCTGAAATACAACTAATCGAATAGAAAATTTGTCCTCTGGGTGAACCTGTTCCTGCAATTTAGCCGAACTTCAGTAAAATACCTTTTCAGCTTCTCAACGTGAAGGCGTCAGAAAAAAAGACGTCTTTACTATGTATGAACTCGGCGCTTTTTGTCATAGAAACAATGATGCGAATAATGCAGGAATATCCATCTTTAATATCACGACGTGGAGATATTCAAGTATTGCCATGTGCAAGTCTGAGAACTGTGCTAACCCTAAGGAAGAACAAAGAGTTTTCTCCAGGCTCTAAAACAAAAGACCAAGTCTTAAAGACACTTTGTGGATTTCTAGGGATGAGAAAAGGGCAGAAATTAAGCGATGGCCACAGTTGATGCTGCCAAATACGATCCTGTTGAAAAGCTAGCCTTTTATTTTCGATTTAATTCAAGCCCATTTCGTCCAGTGCTTTCCAGAGAGAGCCTAGAAAGCAGAACTCTCGGTGGGAAGCACCCAGCCTGGTCATGGGCACGTTAATTCGCCCCTCTGCTCTTTCCACATCCCTTCAGCGTTTGCTTTGGATTTCCTTCTTTGCCCCTTTTCTCATTAATAAAGGGCTCACCTCGTTGCAGTTTCGATGATATGGTCCCTCTCCCAGGCTGCCCTGAGGGTACGGGAGATAAGGGCTGAGCTTTAAAATCGCGTGAGTGGAGGTGTAAGTGGCTGGGGGAGCTGGTTTGTCTGGGTTTGGTAGTTACAGGGCACTAAAACTTTGTTACGATGCATCTAGGGATAAATCCGTGGGTATCAGACCAGTTCTGCTCACACCCAGCCTTTTCCGTTTCCCTGAAAGCAACTTGCTGAGATTTCCAACCGTTGCGGTCATGTGTCGTGGTTTGCTTAAAAGGAATCACTGCTCTTCAAAAAACCCTCAACCCAACAGACCAAATTAACCTCCAAACAAAACACAGCAGCAACTCACACCAGCCCATCTCTCTCTTCGACAGAAAAAAAATCCGATTGAAATAATGTATTCGGCTTTCAGCTTTGAATAGCTCAGGTTATATCAGAAATCGCGACGGTTTTTCACTCTGACATATTTTTGGTGCTGTTGTTGTTGGGGAGGTCGGGGGGGTTTGTAGTGGTTATCTTTTTTTTTTTTTCCCCCTTTTTTCTTTTTCTTTTCTCTTCCCTCCATTTTTAAATGAGGTATCGATGGTTTAAAGCACAGCGCTGAGCAGAACATACTTTAGAAACAGATTTCAAGCCTTTTAGCCCCGGATGGCACTCAGTAAGGAGCAGGGATGCTTTTCCTATTCACAAAGGATATTCAAGAAAGGGACGAGAAAGTTGTGTACGTTTAAGACGAGTAAACATCACACGTGTTCATGAGACTGGGAAGGAGAAATACTGTATTTCATATCCCCTTCTCTGTTTTTGGTTTTACTATTTTTTCATCTTTTCTTCACTCTTCTAGATAACAAATAAATAAATACGCTAACATTCTCAGTACATAAAATAACCCGTTTTCACTTAACTCCTATGCACATCTTCTGAGACGTTATGGAGATGAGCAAGTATTTTCATTACACCAAGAAAGGTAAAGCAGCACAAAAAGTTCACAAAGACTAGTTTTTATGATCACATAGAAGACTATGCTAAAAATCTCCCGTCCTCAACTTGCCCAAATACATCCTCCCGAAATTGCATGGGATAAAAAGGCAGTTTAAAGTAAAAAAAAAAAAAAAAAAACCCAAACAATAATAATAACGAGAATAAAGCGTCAAGTCTTTACTTTCAGATTCAAAATTGAAACACAGGCCAGTTTCATTTGCAATGATTTATTACTTTTTATGGACAGAAGATTTCGTTTAATATTTTCCCAGTTCCCACTGCCTGCAGGATGCTTTTGGTGAGGTTTATTTTTTTTCTTCCCTCCCCCCGTTTTTTTTATCTCTCCTTTTTTTTTTAGTTGTGCTAGCAGAGGCAAATAAAATAAAGTCCAAAGTAGGGTCATTCTGTCTCCTTTGTACAACAGTACCTTAAAGGAAAGATGACAGTTTCTCGAGTCCTTAGCTGCTACGT
This sequence comes from Urocolius indicus, assembly GCA_013401255.1. Lineage (NCBI taxonomy): Eukaryota > Metazoa > Chordata > Aves > Coliiformes > Coliidae > Urocolius > Urocolius indicus. The sequence continues at coordinate 38,788 of WBNH01012541.1, forward strand.
GCAGGTTCTGCTTGGGCAGTGTCAGGTATGTACAGTACTGGTCAGAAGCGAAGGATGAAATGGAAAATTTCACCTCTTCTACAAAGTTGTCAAATCAGTTTGATGGTCCTTGGAACCAGTCTGTAAGTGGGGGTTTGAACCAGAGGAAGAAGACCTGCCCTTCGTGTTGGGCAGTTTGTGGTCTTTTTTCCACTTCATTCTTCTGTTCTGAAACCAGATCTTGATCTGGCGCTCAGAGAGACACAAAGTGTGAGCTATCTCGATACGGCGGCGCCTGGTCAGGTACCTGTTAAAATGAAATTCTTTTTCCAGTTCTAGGACTTGCTGTCTGGTGTAAGCTGTGCGCGAGCGTTTAGGTTCCCCTCCGTTGTAATTTGGATTCACTGGGAAAAAAATACGGAGAACTTTACAAAGCTAATCTTGACTTGCAGGTTCGACTTTACAAAAGAAAACCTTACGAGCTGCGAGCATGTGGCCGGGCTGGATTCGTCCCAGTGCTTACAATGGACGGGCTGCTCTCCCCCTCATTTAAGGCAGGCACCACAGGCACACGCGGCTAGGTGGGCTGGGAGCCTCTAGCAGGCTCCTAAAATGGAGTTTTCTCCTGCACGGCAAAGCCCCGCATGGCCAACGGCCTATTTCCTCAGCCATAAAAATTTATGACGAGTGTAATTGGCTACCTCGGCTTCAAAAGCTCGCCCACGAGTCTGGCGGGGACTCAAGCCAGAGGCGCTGAGGACGGTCGGAAGCAGGGGAGAAGAGCAAAGTAAGAAGAGGATCCTTACCCGAGTTAACATGGACTTTCTTCATCCAGGGATAAACTACTGCTGGCTGCTTAACTGCTGACCCGTTTGGGGCTTTGAGGGCCGGCTGCTGGCTGCAGGCTCGCGGGTTGGGCAGTGGAGGCGGTGGACAATGCTCTGCTTGGCCGGGGAAGTGGCTCGCCGGGCTGGATTGCTCCTGTCCGTGACCCCGCGGCTGCACGGCAGAGGCCGGGGCATTGCTACAGCTAAAGGGCTGCTCGCTGTAGTTTGACCGTGGGTAGAGTCCCTGGTGCTGGAAATCAGAGCCCTGAGAGGCACTGTAGTACTCTCCCCCCTGCTCGCCTAGGTAGCTATTCTGCAAATATTCCTCGCAAGGAGGAAATTTGGGATCCACGTACTTAGAGTTCACCATATACGAACTCATGGCCATTAATTTCTGAAGGTAGAAAAATACTAATTTTTCTCGTGTTGTCTTTTTTCCCCCCCTGCCATAGAGCCCTCCTACTTGCTGTCAACTGAATAAAGTTAGGCGGGCATGTGACCGGCCCGGCCAATGGGGAAGCGGGAGCCCATCACCGGATTTCTCCGCAGCTCAGCGTTTCCACCAATTTCACTCGGTAACATCCCCGTAACCGAGTGACCCCCCTTTCCGGCGGGTCGCGCCCCCCGGATCAGGTCCCGAAGGTGTCGGGGCACTCTTCGGGCGGCGGCCGCCTCCCCGGCCCGCAGGTAGGGTCGGTCTTTTGTCTGAGCCGGGTTCCCCCCCGCCCCGGTTGGACCCTGTCCCCGCCGCCCGATTTACCGGTTGCAAAGTGGCCACCGCGGCTCGTTACCTCGCTTTAAATGAAATACCGAAAGAAGTATTCGGAGCGAGGAGCCGAAGCGGGGTTAAAAGGGAGGAAAGTGGTAAGGAGGCGAGGAGAAGAAAAGCCATCAAAGAAGAGGGTAATATGACGTACAATAGATCTGTCCTGTCTTTGTCTCGCAGAGGTCATCTAAAAGTTACCAGAATTTAGTTCTGCTGAATAAAATTAGGCAATCAGTAACTTCTCATTCACTTTTGAGCCTCGAGGTATACGCGGGCGCGCGTATGCGCGCACACAGGCTAACATATAAATCTATACACATATGTATGTAAAATCATGCAGATGGCCAGAAACCGTTCGCTTTTAATCACTAAAGTTCAATCAATTGAACCGAAGATGCCATTGAATTGGGTTAAAAATATCACTGGTTTAATGAGATAAATTCGGTCTTCATTCATCAATATCATTCCTGGAGCACAAGTTAATACATTCCAGTGAGGCGAATGCTGCTTTTGTCGCTGTCGTAAATATTTTGACGCGACCTGAACCCTTGACAGGAAAACTTTGCTAAAGTCTGCCATATCTAGGTAATTTATGAGTGTCTTTTTTTTTTTTAAGATCCCTTCACCGATTGGTAGATTTAATAGTTTTGGGTTGTTTTGTTTTTTTTTTTTTTCTCGGAATCTTTCTAACTTCTGTTGAGATTAACTGTTTAAATTCACAGTTTTTCAGCGAGGGTTACGACTGAACAACTGAAATTTTAAGAGACGTCATAAAACCTTTCAAATAGGAAGGCGGCAGCAAAACTTTTGGAATTTCTGAGTGTTCAACGTGCACATGCATTTTGATTCCACCAGGATTTAAACTTCTAACCATTTGCAGAAAGGTGAAGTTTTTGCATCGACCATATATTCCCCTAGAATCGAATCTGTGACTATATGAATACCACACAAATTCGGTTCTACAGGGTATATATAGACAACGTAATAACGTTCTGGTTTTCATCTACAATATAGCAGGTCTTTGCATTTCACTTAGTCCTTACTGTCTTCTGAGGAATGCAAACTATTCTGCTGAGACCCAGCTCTGAAATACGGATTTGCAGAAAGGTGGGATTTCAGAAAGGATTCGCGCCTGTTACTGTTGCTGCAGTAGAGCTATTACGGCTCTCCACCAATTTGTAGCCAGGAATTTCGCCTACCAAACTCTCAGAAAGACCTGCAGCTCACTTTAAACGCTCTGCCGTTTATGTCCTCGCTACGGAAAACGGACGTTACCAGATAAATTGTGCTATTTAGAACAATAATGGTTAAAATAATTAAGAAAACAGGCTTTACCTATTTAGGCTAACGCGAATCTGGAAAGCTTTGTCCGTAATTAGAAATCCCCCTCTCACATTAAGAAAAAAAGGAGAAAGATTTAAAAAAAATAAAAAATAATCGAAACAGAAGTAAAACAGCCGGCAACAGAAACAGTGATTGGTGAAAAAAGAGACGAGCTTAAAGGCTGGAGTTAGTTGCTTTCGGGAAGAAGAGAGTTTCCAAATTTACCTTCGTCCCATTATGCTGGTCTAGCTATTATCCCCGCGAGCTGCCTGCCAGCCACAGCCGCGCACCCTCCCAGGTTCTCCCGCCGTAGCGTTTATGGTGAAGGGCAGGGCGAGAGGTCAGCCGAAATCATTTACAAACATATCAGAAAGTTTCATTATTTTTACTTTGTCGACAGCGGCACACAAGAGTACAAAAGTTCATGAATTGTGTCTGACCCAGCTCCTCACTGCTGTCCTGCAGTCAACCTCTTCTCCTTCCACTATTTAAAACAGGCNCCCCTTCCCCGATTATTTAAATAGCCACACAACTATTTTCAGCGGCTCGTCCGGCTTTCTCCTCCTTTCTCTGAAGGGAGGGGGGATACCTCCTCCTCCCTCCCCCAGAGAGGTTATTAAACCACCCGGCTGTACTGGCAGAGTACCACCACCATCACCCACCCCCCTAAACCAAGCTTCCGTTTGTAGCAGCCCCCAGGAGAGGATAAAACTCGCCAAGGGCTGCTCGAGGAGAAGCGATGGGACTGGGGAAGCAGCAGCTCCCTGCTCTGTTTAATACTACCCATTTTCATATTTGTTAGACGCTGTGACCTGCGTTTCACCTTAAGGCACGACTTGCTCAGACAGGTCAAAGCCAAAGAGTTATTGATGAACAAAAGCGTTATATATTCACCTCCTGTTCAACTGCCCGTACAAAATGCTTNAAACAGCCGGCAACAGAAACAGTGATTGGTGAAAAAAGAGACGAGCTTAAAGGCTGGAGTTAGTTGCTTTCGGGAAGAAGAGAGTTTCCAAATTTACCTTCGTCCCATTATGCTGGTCTAGCTATTATCCCCGCGAGCTGCCTGCCAGCCACAGCCGCGCACCCTCCCAGGTTCTCCCGCCGTAGCGTTTATGGTGAAGGGCAGGGCGAGAGGTCAGCCGAAATCATTTACAAACATATCAGAAAGTTTCATTATTTTTACTTTGTCGACAGCGGCACACAAGAGTACAAAAGTTCATGAATTGTGTCTGACCCAGCTCCTCACTGCTGTCCTGCAGTCAACCTCTTCTCCTTCCACTATTTAAAACAGGCACCATAAGGACAAATAATGGTGCGGGTGTGATACGTCCAACCACTGCGGAGGGCAGATTTGGGGGTGTTGCGCTTATCCGAGCGATATGTACCGGTTTGTTTGCCTGCCACCAACTCTCAGCTGCCTGATCTCGGGTACGCTATTTTTAAACATCTGCTTTCTTAGCACTTCGGTGGTATCTTCTTCACAGCAAGTGCAACTCGAAATGACTCTGTGTCCCTAAGGTCTTTCCCGCCCCCCTNTTGTAGCAGCCCCCAGGAGAGGATAAAACTCGCCAAGGGCTGCTCGAGGAGAAGCGATGGGACTGGGGAAGCAGCAGCTCCCTGCTCTGTTTAATACTACCCATTTTCATATTTGTTAGACGCTGTGACCTGCGTTTCACCTTAAGGCACGACTTGCTCAGACAGGTCAAAGCCAAAGAGTTATTGATGAACAAAAGCGTTATATATTCACCTCCTGTTCAACTGCCCGTACAAAATGCTTTTGATCTATCAGGCTTTTTGTGTTCTGGATCATAATCAGTATGCTAGATGTACGATGGCAGCAAACAAGTAATCCATACATTTAGGGTCGGTCCTACAATGAAATGCCAAGGGCATCTACATAGATAAGGGCTGAGCGGGGACAAAAGTTAGCTATGGAAGATCATTAAAACTGTGGCGCTGGGGGCGATCCTTTAATTTACATTTAAAGGGCTGGAAAACCAATAGTGCAACGTAAGGCAAAAAGAGGAGAAGCCTGGCACAAGCAGTGAAGAGATTATTTCTCAGTAAGCAGGGAGAGAAAACGAGGAGAAACGCAAACAGATGCAGCTCTGCTCCTGTGCTCGCAACCGGTCATAACGGGGCTGGGCAGTTGATCCCTAATGAATCTCCAAACGCCCCAGATTTTCGTTTCCTTTCTGAGAGACACGCTGGTCTCAGGCTGAAGCACCAGGACAAATGCACTCAGCTTCTCACTTGCAGCAGGAAGGTCCCACAACATTTCCTGCTCCACACTGACCTGCTGCCCTCCCTCCGGTTCCCCACAGAACAGCTCCTGCGGGACCATCAGGCATGCCAAAGCCCCCCACAGTTGCCCTCCTAAGCTCAGATACCCATTACCCTTCGTGACTTCTCAATAGTTAAATCCACGTTTGAACCTAGTACCAGAGGACCCGCGTTACTGCCGGACACGACCCGGCTATAGGGTGGGCAGACCCGGCTGGGACCCCGTCTGGAGGAAAGAGGGGGAGGTAGCCAAGGTTATGAGGCACCGGGACACAGGGTGATCCACCCGGGAGTGGGCACGGGGAGTGGCTGCGCAGCGCTGCCGAGTTAACCTGGAAACGCGGGTAATTGCTTCCGAGCGCTTGAGAGCAGGAGGACACCTGTACAGCCCTATAATAAACCCTGACAAGGTTGCACCTCTGCTTTTAACGCTAGCCAGGATTACGACATGGTTCCACAAGAGCCTTCACACGCTGACACGCTGACAGTCTTTTTTTCTTTCTATTTTTTTTCTCTTTCTTTGTAATATCGTTCAGCAGGGTCACACCAGTTTTAATTCTGAGTCTGAGAGAAGAATCAGCATTTTCAAGCATCGCAAGGTCTACAAGAAATAAGAGGTTACTTACCGTGGCTGTCCTTCCATAGTGCCGAACCTGTTGCAATAAAAACCTTTGTTACTGTTGTATTCCACATACGGGTGATATTTCTGGAGAACAGTAACACATCGCATTTGATAGATGAAGGCAGAGAGGAGCTGGTGGTAAATCCTGCGAGCAGCGGAGTGATGGGGTGGAAGCCCTTTCCGAACGAGGACCACGTTGCATTCATGCAGGTTTTTTTTTTAATGAACACATGCTTTCCCTGTGCCCGGGATGTGATCTTTCACTTTTAATATTTATAGTCTAGGTTTTATACTGGATAATTTCTAAAGGGATGAAAAGTCAGACCTCCCTCTTTCACTGATGGGAGGAGAAAAAAAAAGAAAAAAGGAAAGAAAGAAAAACAAAGGCCTTCTTTTTGTTGTTGCTGTTCTGTGGCAATCCAGTCACTTACAAATGAAATATTCAGATCACTTCTGCCAAACCATCATCCACAAAGTGTCACAGTGTGCCAAGCAGCACCGTGTCCATGCTGAGCACGGCAAGAAATACGATTTTATGAGAAGAAAGCTCGGATTACTCCGGGAATGTTGCTCTTTAAGATCACCTATTTAACCAACAGTAAACGCGAGACGTGCATCTTTGCATTACAGAAGGACGGATTTGACTTGAACTTTCCCTCAATTTTTTTTTGCATAAACAGATTGAAATATCGCATTAAGAAAAACAAAACCACGGTCCCGGTCTAATGCTCTTAAAACACGTCGTATATTTTAGAGTACAATACTAATATTCGCTATTTCTTTTCTTTAAGCAATTTTTCACCCCTTCTATTTCCTTCCCACGATATTGAAGAGTTACTGTATCACACACAGAGCAATTGCCATGGTATCAATAATCAATAGTTCTCTGCACAGAGTTTCCCGAGACTCGTTTAGGTTTGGGTTTTTTTTTTTTTAAAAAAAAAAAAGAAGTATATTTTTTTTTAGTTCTGCCCACTCTGGAGAGCATTTGGATCTGCCAGGTCGGTGGGAACAATTTCAACGTTTCGGCACTAAATACCCCTTTACCATTCATTCCCTTTCTTTCTTATCTCCTTTTTTTCCCCTTCCCCTCCACCCCCTCCCCAACCCCTTTACTACAAAGGTTAGCCCCAAAGACGTTGTCCCGTTAAATGCAGAAACCCAAGACGGGGACGACCCGCTCATCCCGGAGCTGCCCTGGCCACCTGGGCTCTACCTCTCCCTTTTCCCCAGCAAAGCCGGCTGCGTAATGACCGGCGGAGTAACGCTGGTACCCCACTCCCACCGAGCTTCCCGGGGCCCAAAGAGCCCACGCGCGGCGGTGGCGGTGGCGGCGGCGGGGAGGCCGGTAGTGGACTTACTGCGCTCTCCCCCCGTGGCCAGGGGGGCCCGGGATCGGAGGTGCCAGCACGGCCACATTCCCGCAGACGGTTCCCTGCTAACCCTTCCCCGATTACTGCTTCCAGGAACGAAAGCATCTGCACTTGTATGCTCTTAAACTAATTTATGGTGGGAATTATATTTTGGCTTGTCAACTCTCAAGCCATAAAACAAAGTTTATTGGAATCACGTGCTTCTAAATAGCCACTCAGGACCTATCTCTGCGGAACCATAAATAACCCTCAGCTTTAAACTTTTATTTGCTAAATAAAGGTTCGCTGAATCTGTCCTGTAAAACGGAACTGGGTCGGAAGAGCGGGGATGGGTGGAAGGTCAGCGTTACGCCGGTCTTTTTGAGGAGCGTGCTGAAAGCAAAGCTACAGAGAAAGGAGGCAGAGCTCCCAGACTGCTCTCCAAAAGGGAACCCTGTGCATTTCGCCTAGGTGTCCGTTCAAACCTTTCTTTGCACCTCTTAAGGGGACGGGGAAGCCCATCGTCAGGAAAAATCCTTGAGATACTGCGGGGACAAGTGTGTGTGTGTGGGGATGTCCTTCTCTCCCTTCCCGACATTTTGGTCAGTCGCCCCTGGAACATGGTTTTGACTCGTTTGCCTTCTAAGCCGTTACTCGGGCGAACTGTGCCAGGGGCTGAGGTCTTTCCAGGCACTCGATGGACCTTCGCAAGTGACCAAACTTCTGGAAACAGCGAGGACATCGGGCTTTGGAAAGGAAGAAAGTGTGAAGCCTGCCACAATGAGATCTTTGAGGACTGGAAATTTAAGGAGGGTTATAAAACAATAAAATAGCCCTGGTGTGAAGGGAGAAGGGTGTGAGCTGGTAAGTGAGAATTTCAAGGAGCCCGAGGACAGGAAGTCAAATGTCCCTGGCAGTCACACAGCATAAAGGCACCCGAGCATCAGTTCCCAATCTATCACGGCTAAGATGGGGAAGTCGGAGAGGCCAGGACTACAAGGAGGGGCTTGTCACTTCCTCTGAGGGCGGGAAGTCGCCTCGTCCCCGTCGGGGATCGGCCACGAGCAGAGAGGAGCGACCTCTCCCCTGCCAAGTGAGTGCGAACGCACCTCCTCTGTACCAGGGGCTCGGCTCTGAAAACTGAGACAGCTTCAGCTCCACCTTAGATGGCGGCACCAGCTGTCACCAGCTGCCTGTCTAATGCTAGAGTTAGATCCGTCCTGCTCTGCTCTTACTTGATCCAACACGAGAGTTAGGTCCCTCCTGGACTGACCTTACTTCATCTAACATGAGTTACTTGGCCATTTCCTAGGAATCTGACTATCCAAGTTTGAAGCTGCCTGGAAAAGATGGCTTAGCTCCTGCCATACTCTTGATGCTGCTCACATTACAGACGCTCAGTTCTGTTTCCTCCAGAGAGCAAGGGATGTCCTGAGCACCTTTCTTGATCTTTCTTTCTTTCCGACCGGGCGTTATTTTCCATTCCGCTGTTTTCCTCGCTCTGTGTCAATGCTTCAGTCATACAGCATCATCTTTGTGCTTTATTAATGGCGTAAGCTGGGGAAAGGCTCCTTCTCCCTGAGCCCTCACCTGCCCAGGACAGAGGCAGTGCATGAAGTAATACTTCAGCAACTTGATGAGACGGCCAGTGAAAGCCTAGAGGATCCAGGCAGTGCCCCCGAGAGGGCGGTGGGCCGCCCTACGTGGGGCTGACTCATGGATCGCTTTCAGCTGGAGCACGAACTGTGTTGCCAGCCTCAGGCAGCCAGGAGAAAGGGTATCAAGGGCTATACCCCATACCCTGCTCAAGTACCTGGGCCTGTGCATGGCAAGCACTGAAGCAGGCTCTCTGGCAGCCTTAGAACCCCTCACCCCTGCCCCTGGCCGCTAAAACTCCCATCCTCGCTGGCCTTGGGGGGAACGGCTTCATCGGAAGGCAGCAGCAAGAAGCCAGGGTACTGGATCCCTGAAGAGAGAGAAAATTCTATGGATCAGCATGTGAGGGGAAGGGTGTAACAATAATGTGGGGAAAGCAGGCTGGTACGACAGGAATCATGTTGTGGAGTCAAACGCATTTGCCCTGGTCCTGGCAGCAGGTGCTGAGTATGGCAGAGGCTTGGTCTGGGGAAGCGGTGGCCGTGGGTAGATTCTTGCTCTTGTAACGCTGACCTTCCACCCTCTTGCTCGCATGGCGAACGTCATGTCCGTCCCGCGTGTCTGCCATCGCTTCGGCTCCCTTGGCCTGTCTCATGGGCAAGAGAAACTCACGTTTTGGAAACAGGGCACTATCCCGCGAGTGCAGGAGATGAGGAGCTGTGGTGAGGCTGGTGGCGTGTCAGCACGGCGGGCAGGGGAGCGAAGTGTCAGCCCCTGTCAAGAGGGGCGGGAGTGGCAGCATGGGTCGGGCATGTGCTTTGGGCAAACGTGCCCGGGAGGCTGGGACTGGGAAAGGTGAAGGTGGGATAGTGAGGAGTTGATGAGTGAGATACAGCTTCCTGTGATCTAGGGGCAAGATGAATGTTTCTGCAACTGTGTAACTCAAGAGGGAATTAGGATGATTTTCACATTTCCTATTCTACAATGCAGATGTGAAAGTTGACTTTGAAGCTCTGGCCAGTTCATTCTCTAGGCGTTTTTGCAAGTTCTCATATTCTGGCCTGAGGATCTGGAGATGGATAAGATGAGGAATGAAGTAACTCGGTAACAATTGTTTTTCCCCTGGTAATTGTTGCGATAAAAGGGTTGGAGAAATCGAATCGCATGTGCAAAGCACCGCAGCTCTTGATGCTATTTGATGGACACAAAGCATCCTGCCTCGAGGATCACATCGATAGAAAATGACAGGCTCCATCTCTGACTTTGAAGACCTCGGTAGCGTCCAACGCATTATTCCTCTCTGATTTTATCATAACCCCGGTCTTACTTCACCACCCATGCCCTCGCCGAGCAGGATGTGGGCATGCAAAGGGCTCTGGCCGCAGTGCCCTGAGCCCGCGGGCAGACCCGGCGGCAGCACCGGCCCGGAGCGGGCAGGGAGGCGGCGAGCCGCGCCTCGACATCAAACGGGGGCAGCGGCGGCGGCACCCCCGAGTCCGACGGGGAAGAGGGCGAGGAGCGCGAGGAGGGAGGGGAGGCCGGGGGCCGTGGGAGCGACTAGCTGGGGCAGGCGCGGCCTGGGGAGCGAGGGGCCGCCAAGGTCATGTCCGGGCACGGCTGGAGAAGATGAAGCCCGGAGGCAACAAACGAGGGGGAGGCAGGGAAATGTGCCGAGCCTCGGCTTGCGGCGGGCAGGGAGGGGGATGTGTTGGAGGCCGGGGGCTCTGCCGTGGGGAAGGGAGCCGGCAAGGAGGCGGGTGCGGGGCGCCACGGTGCTCTGGCACCCACATCAAAGGGGCAGGGAAGGAAGCGGTGGCTGCCCGACATCAAAGAGCGGGGCTGGTGAGCGGGAGGGCGTCAGGGCACCCGAGGTGAGCCTCGCCGGCACCGTGGGGAAGGCAGGGAGTGCCCGCGGTCCCGGGCCGGCTGGGAGACCCCAGCGCTGAAAACAGTGAGACAACCGGGGCGCAGCTGGGGAGGGCTGCGGGGACACCCCAGAAGGGTGACGGAGCATCACCCGCGCCCCCTCCCGCCGGCGGGGCTCTACCGGTAGGCAGGTGGCGCGGTCGGGGCCGGGGCCCCGGGACGGGCTGCGGGGGGCGGCGGACCCCTGGCCCAGGCTGGGAGAGCGGCCAGGCTTGTCCTACAGCGCCTTCTCCTGGAAGAGGCCGTGGAGACAAACGGATTGGTGGCGGCGGGCACGGCCCTATCGCGCCCCCGGCGGCCGCTTCGCTTCCCAGCGCGGCCCGGCCCGGCTCGGCTCGGCCCAGCAGCCACGAGTGCGGGACCCACGCGCAGATGAGCCCGGCCCGGGCGGCAGTAGCGGGCACCCACCCGCGGGCAGAAGCGTCGGGGCCAGGCCTCCATGGCGACGTCGGGCCTCGACGGCGGAGACGGGCGGGCGGCCGGGCCGCCCACGTGGACCCCGCACCCTCGTGGGTTCCAGCTCGTGTCGCCTGCGTCCTGGGGCGCTGGGCGGGCGATGCGGGCTGCCTCCCTCCCCTCTCGCCGTCCCCTTCCCCGCGGGTGACGGGAGGTGAGCGCTGGGTCTGGGCAGAGCCTGCTGCTGCTGAATACACTTTTATTGCCCCTTGTCTCTGGCAGAGACCCTTCCTCCGCGCCCCGCCCGGCCCCCACGACCCGCTGCAACGTTTATTGTGCCTCATCTTTTCCTTTCGCTTCCTGTTTTTTTCCTCTCCCACTCCAGCAGCATTGAGTGCCGCACTGCAGTAGAGCCGTAAATACCTTTAACAGCTGCCTGCCAACCGAAGGGTGAAATACTGTCTTTGTTCGGATTTTTTTTTTCTGCCCCAAGCGCTCATAAAACATCCCGTCAGAATTATATTTGTTTGGGGGAAGGAGAAACATTATTGGGAAATAAACGAATCGGCGGGATTTGCGATTTTTAAGAGTGCCAAAACCAATGTGCGTTTCTTTGCTCAGTCTGATCGGCTTTCCCCGGTTCACAGAGTTCATATTGCCTCCCCTCCTTGTAGCAAACCTCTGCCAGACTCAAGGAGCAGAGATTGCCTTTTTTTTCCAGGCAACTTGCAGCGGCTGAGCGGGAGCCCACCTTGACTTCCCAATTGGCAGCCAGAGCCAAGGATACCTGGGCACTGGTGGGAGCTCAGGCCGGCGCCTACCGCCCGTGATTTTGTGCTGATGTTCTTTGCCCGTGTGCCAGGGAAGTGTGGGCAAGGAATCGACTGCTTCTTTTCCAGACAAAAGAAAAAAAAAACCCAACAAAAAAAAAAACCCGGAGATGAGTCATAAATTCTTTCGAACACGTCGGGAAACGGAGCACGTGTGAGAAATGTGAATATGAATTCTGTTTTCCAAAAATTACAGAATACCAACACCGCCCGCACTCATATAGGCGTCCATATGACTGCATAAATATGTATATAAATGCAGTCTTCGTATATGCCATGTGGATATACACACTTATGTACAGATGTTTACGAATGCTCACAAACACGTAGGTATATTTAAGAGCATACGCTATGTGTGCTGCAATGTTTAAGCAATAAATGAAAAAGGGGGGAAAAAAAGCGCGAAAGCTTGGAAAGAAGGAAGGAAGACGTTTGTGAGGGGGAAAAAAAACCTGAACTCCCACCTAAACTTGTGAGATCATAAATGTATATGTGTATCTGTATTTGTCGGTATATAGAGCCGTAGACAAAGGAATGAACATTAGAATCCGTTAGAATATTCTGCTTTTGTTTTCTTCTTTTCCCCCAGGCTACGAATAATTTCAAAACAGCTCAAGGAAGAGATTTTTTGAAGTCTTTGGAGAGATTTATAGCCAAGAAGCTATAATCACTGTGTCAGCTAGGAGGGATTCTGAGAGTGAAACCTAACGCAACGCATACTTTCCAAGTTACTCTCGAAGACTGTTGCTATGTTGAAAACGATTCCTCCCAAATAATCCCCAAGTCCTTCGGCAATGCAGAGCGGTTGGGTAGTGCAAATAGCCAAAGCATGAGAGAAAGGCATCCTGCTCGGTCTTAGCAGGCTGGAGAGGTGCTCGAGGACGGATTAGAGTAGAATTTCCTCTCTGTATTTTTTTTTTTTTTAATGTACCCGAGGCACGACCTACACCTTACTACTCTCACTGGGTATGGATCAATCAAGCATTTCGCTTCACTGTTAAACAAGTGGCTACCTTTAAGGTAAACGGAGATTCTGTACATTCCTGCAGTGCAATAGCACGGTACATTTTCCATCACTGACCTACGATTTAAACATTAAATACCAGACAGTGGGTTTTATACTGGGCGTTAACATTTTGAAAATGAAAATGGGACGTGTAAAATATACGTATGTTCAAAATAATCTGCTTCAAAAAGATACTTTTCTAGAGAGCATAAGTCTATATGTGTGTATGTACACTGAAAGGTAATGCGGATACGGATAGTTAAACACAAATAGGTAAGGCAGATAAAGCTTGCCTGCCTACTCTATCTCCGTACTTGAAAATAAACACGGGTTTGGTTTGTTTCGTTTTCCGAGAACTCGTCCTCGATGCCGCTTTCCACGCGGGTGAGTGGCCGCGCGGTCGGGGCGCGTTCCCGGTCGTGGCTCCGTGCAGCCCATCCCCGTGCCATCCAGCTGCCGAGCCCAGCCCGTGTGCCTCCCTCACCCCCGAGCCAGTCGGAGCCGCAACCGCAGCCCTGACTCACGCATCGTATAGCTGCAGAAGGATGTATTAACCCCTCCCGGAGGGGCGAGCCAGCGCTCTCGAGGCTACCCCCGGGCATAGCCTCTTAGCCCAACCGGCTCGGCGGGGCCACCTCGCACCTTCAGCCCCCGCGGGAGCACTGATGCCGCTTCTCCTGCGAAAACACCTGTTAAGCTTTTTACACTTCCGCGGCTGCCCTCCTGGAATTAGGGAAACAAACCCCATCACCACTAGACCGCGCTTCAGACTGGCGCGGGGAAAAATGCTCCCCCTAAAAAGGCCTGGAGAAAAAAAAAAAGACAAGAGTGGAATCGGCGCTGTCTGCGCCCCAGCCTTCCGCCGGTGGGTTCGGAGGGTCCGCGGACCACCGCGCCGCTGCGGCCTGCAGCACCTTTTCCGCATCAGACCGCGCAACAGCCACGCGCAACCCACGGCACGCCCACAGTTACCATTAGCAATAAGAACACCGATAATTACAATGAAACAGCAACAATATCAACGGTATCGACAATAACCAAAATAAGGGACTGTGAGCGACAAGTGACCAAGCAGGGCACGGGAACAGGGGAGCCGGCGCCGTGCCGCGGCGCGGAAGGGTGCGCTGGCGCGGTGTAACGGCGACCAGCCGGCAGGGATCCGAGAGCTTACCGGTTCGCGGCTCTGCCCGTTTGCGGAGGAGCCCAGGAGGATCGCTGTAATCCATTTTGCACCCTCGTAGCAATCCGTATGCCGGAGGAGATAGAGGCAGCGGGAGCAATGAGCGAAGAGAGAGGAGTGGGCGGCTGGAGGCGGCTGCGCGGGGCTCCGCACATCCCCCCGCGGGTGCGGGAAATGAGGCGGCAACGGGGCCGGGGAAACGATAGTGCGGCGACGGTGGGAACGGCCACGGGTTTTGGGGAGCGAGACACGAACATGAGGGCGACTGCCATACACCTCAGCCTAGACAAAGGTTAGGAAAAGAGGGGCTGAGGCTCTCTGAAGGCAGAATGCAGGGGGAAATTCGCCAGGGAAATCAGGAAAAGGCCATGAAAGCACTCGCTGCCTGCACATGACCAGCCGCAGCCAATGACAAGCCCAAATAGGTCATAAAAAGGTCTATTACCAAGTTGTAAATTTTCTTCAAACAAAAAGGAATTTACTGCAATTCCTTGCGGATTTTGCACATACTGCTTCCCAGCGCCATGTTTCTTTCGCCTGCGCGCTGCAACTTCTACCGAGTCCTCGACCCTCCTGTCCGCGGCCTGAGCGCCCTGGGGGAGCTTGGAGGGGCCCAGTGGGCATGGCCGGGCCGCGGGAGATCCGCGCGGGGAGCGGAGAGCAGGGCGAGCCCCCGTACAAAGTGGAGGATGGCGCTGTCCCAACGAAACGGGGCTTTACACGTACTCTCCCCCCGTCTCCCCTCTCCACCGGGTCCCAAAAGAGAGCACGTCTGCTTTAGCGCCCGCTACTGAAGTGAAAGCCGTCACCGACCTAAACCGAGCTCGGGCCGCTCCTGCAGCCCGAGGTGTGTGAGCGGGAACCTCACAGGGTGCTCCGGACGCTGTCACTGCGCCCTGGCTGCCGCAGCCGCCCCGAGCAGGGCTGCCTCTACAAAACCTTCCCGGAGGCACTCGACCTGGGGCACTAATGGAGCAAATCCGATTCCTAGACACAAATGTATAAAAAAAAATTAAAAACATCCCCATGTGCTCAGGGAATGCTCGGGTTGGAGAAGAAATATCGTGGGTGTTTCTTGCTCAATTTTGGTTTCAGGGAACGGCCAGAGTCCTCCATCATTGGCCTCGGAGTTACTTGTACCAGCCTTGAAAATACAACTAAAGATGTAGGATCTTTTTTTTTTTCCCTAACACGCTGCTTCAGGCAGTTGCACATCCCTGTGTGTCACACTCGTACAGCCTGTCTCGCGGCCGAGGCACCGGCACCCTTCGCAGCACCCATGGCCGCACTGAGCTGCTCGAAAGTAGGAATGGAGAAAATCCGCGAAAACCAAAACACGGTATATATTCACGCTGCGGTCGTCGCAGACGGCCTCTGGCCACTGCTACCTCTGCGACTCGGGCAAACTACGGCCTTTCCCCGCCTAAATACCTCTGCCTCCTCCGGAGCTCGATGGCTCCCATTTACCGGTGGCTTGTTGACATCCCGGGACGATTTCTGACTCTCTTTTCTTTTTCTTAGTAAAGCTCCAAGTACGAACGAGGGAGAAAATAATTTACCAGGCTAAGAGGGGAAAAATAGCCTAACAATAACAACGAAGTGTTAAAATTTTCTTAATAAATAAACCTGGGCTGATCCCAGTTACTCCTAGGCCTTTGCAAACGATGTGTACGCAAGGAAATCAGATTTTTGCCTGCATGACTGCGTTCCCGGCCGGCTCGGAGAGCACGACGCTAACGGAAACGTATTCAGGAATATTTTAATGTTTTTTTTTCTCTTTGTCTGGAAATGAAAAACAAGTAGGGCAGCAGCTCTTTCCTGGACAAATATTAGCCTAGGAAATGCTCTACTGTGATGCAAAGGTCTCCGGTATGCGTTTCCCCCCCGGCAGGCAGCCCGGGTTTGTAGCGGGTAGCATCAGCAACAGCTTTTCCCTTGAGCAGGCCCCGCCGGGACCCCGCTGCCTCCAGCCTCGGCCGCAAGCGCAGCAGAGGAAATGGGCTTTTTCTCTGCCCGGAGACCCAATATTGCCGGTGCCATTGGCAACTGGTGTGATTTGGAAAACGAGGAGTTTTTACGCGTCAAGAGACTGGGTTTCTTTCAACGCCCTACCTCCAGTCCCACATCCTTCCTGGACACTAGGGATACTAGTGTATTTATGCAAATCTATGCACCAAAATGTTTACCTCCCCCCCCCCGCCCCCGCTTTGCTGCAGTTTCCCCTCGTTTACTACCTTTAACCAACTACGTGATTAAAATAAACCGAGAACAATAGCTCCATTTGATTGTGCCTCCCTCTAGAGCTGCCGCTTTGCAAGAGTGGAAGCGTGCCCGGCTCCGTGGAGGAGAGGGGGGAAAACGAAACGAACCAAATCCACCATACAAATCTCGACCTTAGAGACGGCAGTGCTGGGTCGAGTCATGGGAGCGGAGCGGTGGCTGCGCTAGAAGGGGCCAGCACCTCCCCGGGGCCCTGGATGTGAGTTTCCGAGCGAGGCCCTCGACTCGGTTCCATCGGGACCGCGCTCGCTTCTCGGACAGATAACATAAATTTGTCCTGTTTTCTCCGAGTGACTGACGCGTCCCTGCGCTTCCTTTCATGGGACCATTCCTCACGAGGGCGTGGAGCGGTAGGGAGAAAATGACGCGGATATCTTGCTAGGGATTTATACCTCATCCCTCAGCTCTCTGCCTGCTGGCTTCTAAAATGTCTGCGGGACCCCACCGCGGAGCAGGAGGAAGGGAAGGAAGGGAACAAGGGGAGAGAAACCATTTTACTGATCAGAGAAGACTTCTCTTGCCCTGGCTGAGGGGAATCGTGCATTAGGCTCTGCCTTCGCCAAGGCTGTGGCCTCGGCTGAGGAACGCACCCAAATCTGCGATCGTATTTAGGGGGCAAAAAAAAAACCAAAAAGAAAATTTTTTTAAAAAAAGCCCTTTTGAGCTTTTACACGCAGTTTGGGACCGCAGACCATAGACGGCATCACACAAGGCCACAAAAACTTTGCATCGCCATCAGCTGCGGGGGACACGAGGCCCGTTTTGGCTGCGGTTTGCGTGGCGGAGCTGGAGGCCCCGCATCGACCGGGAGCAGATGTCGGGGCCGTTGTGCGGTTCGGGGTGGCCCGTGTCCCTTGGCCAGGCTGGCAGCCCACGGCTCCGCGGGGTAAAGAAATGTATTTGCCGGCCGCGACCCGGTGGTCCCTCAAGCCCAAGGCCCGGGTTGGGGGTTGCACAGCAACAGAAGAAGACAGTGCTCAGGCAGATACGCCGAGGGGACTGCGGGGCCGCGCCACAATCCCCACTGACCGCTCCTGCCACCGTGGTCACGTCGAGCCCGAGGCAGGGCGGCTTTGGAGAGGTGCGCAGGCAGCAGGGAGAGAAACGCAGGGTTTGTACCCGACGTGTCATTCCCAGAGCCCACAGAGACATCCAGTGTGGGAAGAAGGATGAAGAAAAGGCGCAGGAGAGGCTCTGAAGGTTATCGGAGAAGTGCATTACAAAAACTATATCCGATACGGTTTCTATTTTTTTTAAAATTAATTTGGTTTATTTGAATCAAATATCAATAGCAGAAGGTTAAATATATTTTTAAGATCTTTTCTTCAAATGTATTAAATTCATTTAATTTATTCAACATAAGGACAAGAATTAAAAATAGTAGACGTGCACTTGTCTTGATTAATAAAGCGTTGTAAAATGTCTTGCCTATTCGTATTTATTATTAGGAAGTTTATGTTGTTTCCCGCAATCACCGGCTTTTCAGATTGAAAAAAAAAACCAAAGCCCAAAACATATAGATATCATTAGAAGTGTACTGCTACAAACTCTGTATCACATTTGCAAAAGAAATAGGTGAACTGTTAAATCTAGAGATTGTTCCAGATACGGTTAAAAACAAAACCAAACCACAAACGAAGCACCCGAATCAGAGAAATATCAAGTGAAGGGACACGGGGTCACTCATCCCATTGTAGGACCATGTACAGGAGGAGACGGGTCGAGATGTCTGGTGATTTCTGACAGCCTTTCACAAAGGCTTTTAGGTCAAAATTTAATTCGTCTGGCCTTCAGCTATGTCTTGTTCCAGATCATGTGCTTCCTTTTTGGCCTCTCCTTCCTTTCCCTCCTGTCTGGAAGCAGGGAATTTGTCCTTGTTGTTCTCTTTTTTCCATTTCATCCTTCTATTCTGAAACCAGATCTTTACCTGCCTCTCAGTAAGTCCTAGCGCGTGGGACACCTCGATCCTTCTCTTCCTGGTCAGATAGGGGTTAAAGAGGAACTCCTTTTCCAGCTCTAGAGTCTGGAATCGGCTGTACGTTTGTCTTCCTCTCCTCCTACCCGGCGCTGCTGTTTAAAATAAAAACACAAGGTTTGGGAGGTTGGTGTGGGCGTTCAAAACAAGGTGCGGTCAGGGAGTGAGGGCTTGGATCCCTCTGGATATCCCCTGATAGAAGCCCCACGGAAACGCAGGGAGAGGGAGCAGAGGGCACGAAGGAGCCTAGAGCTTTACACAGGAGCGTGGAGAAAACAGCGATAGCCGATGCACGAAGCTCCTCAGCTCTCCTCCTCTTCGGGGTTTACGGGACCGAGTTTACGAGTCACTTTATTACCTGGCGCACCCCCCCCGGCCCTGCACCCTTCCCGCCCAGGCAGCAGCGGCGGGAGCCGGCCGAGTGTCAGCTGTGCCTCTGAGTCCGAGAGGAGACTTTAAGGCTGCTCTTGGGGCGGCAGATGCCCTCTGCAGAGGTTTCTCTTTGCTTACTGTATCGCTTTATTGTTGCAAGCCAGCGCGGGGATTGGAATCGCGGGGAGAGAAGCAGGGAGAGAGGAAAGCAAAGGCAGGGAGCGAAAGGCAGAAAGAAAGGAGCGGGAAGAGGAAAAGAAAGTTTCAAACTCAGACGTGAGAGGAAAGCAAATTTTTGACTGCGTCCAACCTTGTGGTCTCATCCAGGGAAACATTTGAGCAGGAGACGAGCTCTGATTTAAGTGGTCTGGTTCCTCGCCAATATTAGCACTGGACGATTTACAGTCAGGATATTGTACCAGCTCGGCCTCTTGCTGTGTCGTAAAAATCTGCTGTCTCTGTAAGTTATCGTATCCGTAAAATTTAGCGGGCTCCCCTTGACAGGTAACCCCGCTGCAGGGGGCAGGAGGCGGAGGCGCGGCGGGGGGAGGAGGAGGCGGCTGGTAGGCGGCCGTGGGGCTCCCCCCGGCTGGGTGGTAAAAGTCCGCGGCCGCGCCGCCGCCGCCCCCCGCNTACTTGGAGTAGAGCGGATTGACAAAGTAGGAGCTCATCGGGGAGGGGGCAGCGGCGGGCGGGGGCGCGGGCACGGGACGCTGCTCCAGCCGCCGTTGCCTCTACGCCGCGCTCATACCGCCGCCGCCACCGCTCACCCGTGCGCTCCCCACTCTTGCTTCTCCGTGTATGTGGTGACCAGGGCTGGAATATAATCGCTCCCAAAATGACCTGCCTCACTGCTTTTACTATTTCCTATTAGACACACACGCGCGCACACACACACACACACACACACACACACACCCGCGCGCGCTCATGAGCTCAGGGGGGACTTTTGGCTTCAGTTTACATGTGCCGCTCCTCAGGCAAGAAAAAAAAAAAAACACCCTCGGCCCAGCCCTGCCCGGATCCAACTCGGCCGCGGCGCCTCTGCTCCCCCCGCCGGGGAGCGCTCGCCAAAGCCCTTCCGCGCAGGGGCGAGGCGGCCGCGCAGATCCCGCGTGATAACCGCGGGCGCGCTGCCCGGGGCGAAGCCGCGCGGCTCGCCCAGACTGCGCTGCCCGCGGCTCCGGGCCGTGGCATTAGCGCTGAAGCGCGGCCTGCACCGCCAGCCGCAAGCACAGACACCCGTCGAGGGAGCCGATGGCCGGCGCGGGGATACAGGGGTGTTGGCGGGGGGGCACCTGGGGGTCCGAAAGGCAGCAGCGTGTGGCAGCCGGGCCCCGGTGCCCGCGGACCCTCCGGGTTATTTCCTTGCAGGCGAGCAGAGACCTGGGAAATGAGATGCACATTTACCCTTGACGCCGTGCATGCATGGCTGAGACTCCAGGTTAATTGATACTTAATGGAAATCATGCCTATGAATATATTTTCCATCATTTGACCCTGAGTGGACGTCATAACGAGGGAGAGAGAGGGAGGGAAAAAAAAAGAAAAGAAAAGAAAAAAAAGGATGTGTGGGTGGCCGCGGGCAGAAATAAGTGAGCCCTGCTCTTCGGGAGCAGGCTCGCTGCTGCCCAGGCTCCTGGGCCACCCGCTTCCACGGGCCCCGCTCCCCTTGCTCCAAGAAGCACCATCTCCACTCCTGTCTTGCCAACTTTGACCTGCAGTGGGAACCTGCTTTTGGACAGACACCCACAGGACCTTGAGTCCTCCCTGTTTTGAAGGGAGATGAAGAATAACACGGGTCCCACCAGAACCATGTGTTACCGTCTGGCGTGAATCGACAAAAAACCACTTGGCGATTGCATAAAAGGCACCTCAGGCTTCTTGCCCATCACATCTCTCTCCCACCACCGCCAATCCCGCCTCCATGCCAATTAATTAGCTTTGCCTCGGTGACCTGCCCGACTACCCCACAAATGGAAGCCCAGGCAGGCCCAGAGCCCGCAGCGACATCTCCGCTGGGGCAGCGGCCTCATAGCCCAAAGCTGTGGAAGGTGGCTTTAGGAAGGCCTTTAGGAAGGTGGCTAGCTCAGGAAACCCTCTGCAGCCCTGGGACAGCCGTGGGGGAGGGAGAGCCCCAAAGGAGTGGAGATACACATCTTTTTGATGCTGCAAAGACAGACAGCAGCAAAAGTCCGGGCAAGGAGGGAAACGGCGCAGCAGTGGCTGTTTTCTGCATCCCTCCCGTCCCCTTCCCCCCTACTGCTCATCCCGCCGGGGCACTAATCTTACGGGCCGGCAGCGAGCTGCGGTTCCCCGCGGGCGCGGAGCGCTGCGCGGCGAGCGGGGCGCGGCGGAGGCGCTGGAGTGGAGCGCGGCCGCCCTCTGGCGGTGCTGGGTGGCGGCGGCGGCAGGCAGCGCCCTCCCGGCCCCGCGCTGCCCGCCGCTCCCTCGGTTCCGCCCGGACCCAAACGGGCACTGCGGGACATCGCGCCGGAGGGGCGGCTAGGGGCGAGCGGCCCTGCCTTTGCCTTCTGCTTCGGGGTTGAATTGCTTCTTTTTTTGTCTTTCTTTTTTTCCCCCTCTTCATTCGTGTAGTCTGTCGGAGTTTGCAGTGCCATTTTCCTACCACAATTCTGTCTCCCTCTTTTCTTCCTCTTTTTTTTTTTCCCCCCCCTTCCCCAGTGCTATAATTAACTGCATACAAAGAATGCGCCTCGTTTACACATGGCAGCCAGGAAAGACGCCCGAGCTTTGAAGACTGCTGCTATCGCGTTTTCGGTCGTGTTTCCCCCGCACATTACAGCACAGATTCTCCATGTGTGGTACTTTCAGAGTTAGACGGGTTTTGTCCTGAACATGTAATTTTGTTTGCCCATGTATTTATGCGTTTATAGATTGATTTATGTAAACGAAAGTAAAGATGAATCTTTGTTCGCCACCATTCCCCCGCACCCGCCCCCCCACCACACATGCCTGGGAATTATTCGGAATAATGCGTGTGCACGCGACTCTGCATATGTGCAAACATATATTAACACTAGCAACGGGTAGGAATTAAATTATTGTTCAGTCTGCCACTAAAAGTCATTTCCATGAGAGAACCGCGTTTCGGCGTTGGAGACGTTTGGGTTTTCTTTCTGCCATTTTGAAATAAACCCGCATAATATTAGAAACAGGTAAACAAAGGGAGGGGGAAGAAAACAAACAAACAAAAAGCAAATACACAAGGTAAAATTTGTCTATCCATCCGAGAAAAAAATAATGAAAAGAGAGAGCGTGTGCTTGGTGACAATTTCTTGCGAGAGTCTCTGCTGGAATCAACGTGATAGTGTGTAGCAAGACTATTGTTTGCATGTTGTTATAGATCACCTCCCTTCGTGGTTATTTCCTAAAATATTGAGGCTAACATCGTAGGATTCATCGCAGTAGAACATCCAATAAAATACATTTCAACAAATTCGTGGACTTTGTAAAACCGCTCAGTTTCTTGACCTTCGGGTCTTTTTTTTGGAGTCTGTTGCCTTGGCCCAATGCTGACATATTGAAATTTATAGTCCAAGATTTTAAGACCTAATTTGTCTGCATTTTTTGGCCTTTTTTTTTTTCCCCCCTCCTCTAACAATCACAAACATCAAAATAAGGTGGTTTCAAAGAAAAGCGCCATAGCATATCGTAAACTCATTAGGTCCAGACGTCTAGCCATCTCAATGGTTTTATTGTACCACGGTTCTTCCTGTTTTAAAAAGAATTATAGGTATCTTCTCGACAATGGATGGGAAGCAATGCAACACCTTTTCCTGGCACCGCATGCTTTTGCCTTTTTTTTTTTTCCCCTCCAGAGGTAAAAAACCCCCCCAAACACCAGGTCTACCCGGCTCTCCCCTTAATCTTGAATGAACCGAACTGCTCGTAAATATTTACGGGTCCTTCATTTTAATGGTTGCTCTTTAAACAAAGCATTTTTTTTTTACAATGAACTTCATCTCAATTATCTCGATAAAGTCATGTGTGTTTATAAATGCAGAAGGCCTGAGAGACACGTTGCTAAATGAACTCTTGCCAACAAAGCTGCGCGTTTGGAAGCAGCCGTGTACCCCCAGAGCTCCCTAACCTTCAGATTAAAGAGCGCAGAGGCTAGCAACGGCTGTCCTCCAGAAGAGACGGCGGGCGAGGGGGGACGGGGGAATAAAGAAAAAAAAAAGGATTAAGCAAATAGGCATCGTTTTTCTTCTGTGTCTCTGGAGGACCCGTGCGGAAATGTTTACTAAATTATCCCGAGATGTTGGGAGGCCGCCCGCGGGGACGGTGCGGAGAGCGTAGTGGCACCTACACCGCAGGGCCATCGCCAGCCATCCTTGCCACTGACCTCCGAGTGCAAAGCTCTGTTTAAGCGAGAGGAGGGAAAGGATTTTCCGCCGGCCTCTGGGGCTGCCAGCGGTGCTGCGGCACCGGCAGAGAGGCCCGGCTTTGCCACGGCCCCGACCCGGCCGTGCTCGGCCCGCGGGAGCTGCGCGGAGGGGACGGGCGGCGCAGAGGGGTGCACAGATTTCTCTTCTCACCGCAGCGCTGTCGTTGGGTCACGGCAGACTTTATTGTGCAATAACTGACAACAATTACAAGAGGTCTGTAGTTCGAGACACGGGGTGGTTAATTAATACAATTATCACCGGGGGCAGGGGACGCCAGCTAACCGGGAGAGGCCCAGTGCGAACGGAGAGGACGGGAGGACGGGAGGCCTAGTGCGAACGGCTTCAAGGATGAGACAACCTCCTAACAGTGCACTAAAAATAAGCCCGTAGCCTCGCTGTAGCATACATTGCGAGTGAGCGAGATTCAGTCCTAGGAAGCAGAGGTTTTGGGTTAGAGGTTTCCTCTTACTAAATCGTGGACGACACAGTACCCCCATTGATTTAAGCAGCTGTAATTTAATGTATATTTTATTATTGTAATTATAATTCCCTTCCTTACCTTTATTTTGGCCAAGTAACTACCTAGACTACATCACTTTTAAGAAACACGTCAAACATTTAACATCAGATAGAGTTCTCAAAGCTAACGTGCACTCACAATATCACCAACCAAACGGTCTGGGAAGGAAGGAAGGAAGGAGGGGGATGAAGCAACTCTGCAAAACGCGTTGGCGAACAAGACAAAATTTCCCAAAATACCTGACAGAGACCACGTTTCACCTCTATCTAAAAACAAAACAAAACAACAACAACAACAAAAAAACAAACAAAAAACAACCACGAAAAAAAACCAAACCAAATCCCAGACTGATTTAAAGTTTGGGGGGGGGGGTGGAGGAATGTGAGGAGCAGGAGAAATGTATAGGGGGGCTGAGGAGGCAGCGGAAGAATAAAATCAAACCAAAATAAACAAAACAGATCCCCTCCCCCCAAAAAAAAAGCCCACATACACCAAAACCCCTCAAATAAAAAAAGGAAAAACCCGCAAAAGCCCCAAACTCGAAACTATTCCCCAACTGCATTTCTACCCCAACGTTAGTCTCCTTTATTGCCTTTCTCCTTGTTCATCTTTTTCATTTTCATTCTTCTGTTCTGAAACCAAATTTTGACCTGTCTCTCTGTGAGATTTAAAATCCTAGCTACTTCGTAACGGCGGTCTCTGGTGAGGTACATGTTAAACAGAAACTCCTTTTCCAGTTCCAGAGTTTGATACTTTGTGTAGGGACAACGCTTTTTCCTCGTTGAACGAGCGTGGATCCAGTTTGCTGCAGGGTTATCTAGAAGAAGGGAGGTATACAGGGAACGGGGGTGTACAGGGTGGAGGGGGGGGGGAGAGAAAGGTCGTTAAATTAATTTAACGAAGGATGGACTGTTTTCACAACTTTGGAGGAATTATCATAAAAGCCTTAATGCCCCAGTCTGTTTACTGTACAAATGATGTCTTGATGGTAGGTGGTTATGTAGAGTCTTTTATGGGTGCTTGTTGCTGCTTGCGCTGGGGTAGGCGTCTAGACGTTTTTATAGGTTAGTAAAACTATCAGTTTTGCACATTGGAGCCTTACAGGTTTCGGCAATAAATCAAAGGGGCAATTTCTTTCTTTCTTTCTTTCTTGTTTCTTTCTTCCATTCTCTCATTCTTTCTGTTCCTCTCTCTTCTGCCCCTCTCTCTGCTTCTCTCCCTCTCTTTCCC
>WBNH01012542.1:0-41399 GCA_013401255.1 Urocolius indicus
TGGATGTGGCAGTGCTGGGTCAAAGGTTGGGCTGCATAATCTTTAAGGTGTTTTCTAACCTAAGTGATTCTATGATTCAGTCAATGAACTATCCACGTCTCTCGTGCATCTCTGAAGAAAGCTGAGATAACTGTGTATGCCTGTGCAAAGCAGAAAGGTGCTGGAGAGAGTATTGGTAATAGGAGACTTTAAAACTGGGGTTTGGAGTGGGGAGGAAAATTATCAAGAGTGGACAACCAATGTTGTTTTGTTGATTTCTCTTTTCTTTAAGTGATTAAATTGTTGCTGAAACATACATCATTCTGTTTGTGTTCTTCCTGCTGGCTTTACCTTTCATACCATTCTAAGTACAATCTGAAACTGTTCTCGTTAATTTTGAAAGAAAGAGAACAAAGTTGACTTTCGTGTGGGATAAATTTAGCCCTTTCTTTCTACAGTACCTTCCTCTCAAAAGCTCACTGTATGTTTGAAATGGCTTCTAAAAAGGCCTTCTGTCTTCTGTACATTCACGTCACCTGCACCGATAGAGTAGCAGTGATACAGATGCACCAAAAATGATATATGGTTATTTCTGTGTCTTTGCACGTGGGCACACTTACTATTGATAGTATTTCTCTTGGGGAGAAGTCAATCCATTCTGTATGTAAAGCAGATGGAAATGCCAGCATGTAGCCTTTTCATGCTGAACAACAGAAACATTTCAGCCATATCTGGCTATAAATCTACTATCACAAATAGAATGTCTGGGAAATATGCTTCACTTCAAACATTTGTAGTTACTAAAAGCAAGGAAATTTACTTGATTAAGACTGCTTAACCATTTGGCCTATCCATATGCAGAATATGTACTTGATACTTGTCTGTTATTCCCATGGTCTTTTGATGCAGTGAACTTTTTCTGTGTCCCAACATTTAGATGCTCAGTTCTGTTTCTAGAGCCTTTGATGCTTTGAGTATGGGAAGCACCTTTTGTAAAGCTCTAGGCAGAACAGTCCTAGGATCAAGTGCATTGACTTGGAGTTGTAAATTTGTTTTCCTCCTTTGATAAGCTGGTCTTGGAGTTGACTGCAGGGAACCTTTGTTCAAGGGTATCTGTTGATAGTGTCTACTCAGTTTTGTTGATAAAAGGACCTAAGCTGTGAGAGGACAGCCTGTCAGTTTTCTCTGCCTTGTCATTTGTTGGGTCAGCTGATTCTAAAACTGGGCTATGTTTTGATTCTTGCTCTTGCAGATGAGACAGGAAAAGACTGTTTAGGATCTTTGATGGCAGCCAGTCATTACTATTTCAATTTATTAGTGTAACAGATTACAAATCCTCCTTACTTGAAGTACTGGATAAATGCAGACTAAAGCTCGAGCTCAAGTTGAATAAAAAACCCTCCAAACTGCTTGTGGTTCACTGTTAAAATCTCAAGTTCAGGCAGTCCATGGATCTTTCAGAAAATGTAAAATACCTATTTTATCTTACAAAGACTAGAATGGAAGCCATACAGGGCTCTGGAATCTCTAAACAGAGAAGCAAAGAAAATGGAGATGAGCAGTTCTTGAAAGTTTTGGCACAAACAATCCCTTCCAAAGACTTGGTATAGGAGAAGATCATATATTTAAGAGAGGGAGACAGCTGACAATGCATGGCTTCTAATATAGGCCTGGAACTTCATTTCAAGATTTCTGAAAGATTGACAGTCCAGATCCTGGTTTAAGCCTTATCAGTTGTGAAGACTGAAGTCTAGACATTTCTCCACTAGAAATGGATGGAGGAGAATGTCAAGACAATAATTCAGTGGCTGGAAATCAAAAGTCATGCAAGAAAAGTTTTACTTCTTACAGAAGAGCTATGCTGAGCTGTATCAGTAAATGGGGTTTGTATTAAGGTGATGGTGAGCTCTGTCCAGCCCCCTTTCCCTATCTCCTTAGTAGCGCTGTGTGACTGTATTTTCCAAGTGACCGTACTGGATCTATGTTTATGCCAGTAGAAGGAACAAGTTCCTTTAATTTGATTCTTCATTTGTTACCACAAAATTCAATGCAGTTCATTCCCTGTTCAGAAAAATACCTTTGAAATGGCCATTTGGCTGAGTGTTTGGGATAAGCCTTAGGAAAGAATTAAGAGCAAGATTTTGTCACAAACCTGAGATGAAATAATAACAGGAGTTTGTATGTAAGGCTGTAATCTTGGAATTTAAATACTGTATGAGAGAAATAGCAAAAACTAAACCCCCTTCATAGCTTAAATGATAAGCTAAAATATCTCCTTCCTTGGAGGTCTTCAAGATCCACCTGGAGATATTCCTATGTGACCTGATCTAGGTGAACCTTCTTCTGCAAGGGGGTTGGACTAGATGATCTCTAAAGGTCCCTTCCAACCCCTACCATTCTATAATTCTTCTAGAAGAATCAGTAACTACACCTTAATATTAAGAGATCAGTTTGTGAACAATACCACTGAAATCACAGTAAGCTAGACTATAATGTTAAAAAAATGCATTGGCATTGCCATTGTCATAAACTTAAGTAGTTATTTTTCACTGTGCTAGTATGTCCTGACTATCTATCATTACATTATGTTCTTTCAGAGTGGTCCAGTGGAGTTTGCCCACAGGATGACTTGACAGTTGTGAAGCAGTTGGCATGCTGTGACCACGCTTTTTCACTCTAACCAGGGTCACAGCCACCTGCTGAGCTCCCTGACAGCCTTCTGGAGGGATTGGCCTGCTCCTGTTCTTGGGGGTGGTGGGAGACTGGAGGAACTGCTGCTGTGTTGTGTTGAAATTCGGGCTTCTAGCAGGTTGTGCTGCAGAAGCACATTCTTCAAGCTTTGATGACAGTAGTTGCTTCACATTTTTAAGCTCTTTAGATGAACGTGTTCTCTTAGGGACACCTCAAATTTGACAAGCAACATTAGACCTGAAGCCTCTGTCCCACTTTAGCCAAGGCTGCCAAAACCACCTCTTTAGTGGAGGAGAAGCTACCATATTTATATTTAAATGTGTAAAAATCTTCTTAATCTGGGTCAGTAACAGCTGACAGCACATTATAAATGCAATTTTCCTGAGTTTATTTGCAAGGGAATGTACATAGAGTAGCACAGTTTCAGGATTCCCAATTCAGTTGGCTCAAGTTGATGTAGTGCTCGCAGTAACCAGTGCCACAGCGTAACTATTGGTGGCACTAGAACTGAAGCTGTGATGTTTAGCAGGTGCTTTATCCTTGGAGTGCAAGAATAGCCTTTCAGAAATTAAAACAACATGAACTGGTGAGTCTGAGCCTGACAGGGTCCGTGCTGTTGTTTGCCAAGGAGTATCTGGCAATGGAAGCGTGGTGGGTCAGTCGGTGTTACTGGGTGTGTTCTGTGTGTCTCCATGGGCAACCTTTAGGATACAGTGAACTTGTAGTTGTCGCTTCAGTGGTTGGACAGAGCTCTGAGAAGCAGAGAGGAGAGGAACAGGAGAAATTTGTGAGGCAGGGCTTCTCACACCTAATCAAGAATACAGTAGATAGAGTAGGCCTTGCCATAGTTCAAGGCTTTGGCTAGAGAACTAGTTTTGGAAGAAATAACTTTTGACAGGAAGAGAATTGCCACGCACCAGAGCCTTCCCTGTTATAGACTCTATAATTCTACACATCAGTATTGTCTGCCCAAAAAGTGATGCTTTACCATAACATCCTTTCCTCCTTCAGTTTCTCAAGATTTGGAAATAGGTGAGAAGAGGAGCAGTGGGAGCTGAGCTTTTCTCTTCAGCCATGACTACCCTCTTTTAGTTCTTCAGTTTGTCCCTGAATGAGAGATCTCGAAAATGAATAGGAGGTATTCCTCATGGAGGGATGTAGTGAGCAGGGGCTCAGGTCACCTGTGACTACTGGCTCCTGTGATGTTAGTTTTTACTGAGTCTCGTGTTTGGTGGGTGGTAGCTCATTGCAGCAGCTTCCAATAGTGGTATTCATGCTTCCCTTCTCTTTCATGTCTGATTCCTGGAAGCACGAGATTTCCCTCCAAGCAGCACGCTTTGTGTCTGTGTGACTTTAAGGGAGCAATCTGGGAAGGTCCTTACTTTCCTTCCTATTCCTTGAGTGTCTTCAGCTTGGAAATCAGTGCTTTAGTCAGAGTGGAGCTCAGAGCCTGAAAGAAGCTTCCAGTCAGATGCTGCATTAAATAGATGATGAGAAATAAATGCAGAGTACATCCTTTTGGCTGTACACACATTGGGAAACCCATCAATTTACAAGTATTAAGAGGTAATGAAGATGGTGCTGGGTACTTTTAAGGCAAAGGAAATATTTGATCTGTGTAGCATTTGTCCATTTGTGTGTTTGACGGTTTAAAACTCAAATATTTTGAACCACAAACACAGCCCCAGTAGAGATATTTAATGTTGTCATGAAAATAATGTGATAGAAGTTTCCTCTGTGTTGTTTGTTTCCTGGTTTGGATCTGTGTCGCTAGTTTCAAAGCGGTTTCCAGAACATCATTTTCTCTCTGTGTTTCTGGAATTCCATGGTTC
This sequence comes from Urocolius indicus, assembly GCA_013401255.1. Taxonomy (NCBI): domain Eukaryota; kingdom Metazoa; phylum Chordata; class Aves; order Coliiformes; family Coliidae; genus Urocolius; species Urocolius indicus. The sequence goes on from WBNH01012542.1 coordinate 4,503, forward strand.
CTCTACTTGCTGTACACTTCTTTAAAAAAAGAATTATTCTTTTTCCCTTTCTTTATTATCTAACAGCCTTCCCCATAAACTGAGGGATGCAAAGTGTATTTGATTTACATGTACGTATGCATCCATACAGACAGACACTGTGCTTCCTATCGCCCTCAAGCAATAATACAACTGACTTTCAAGCAAGCAGAAAGAGGTCACTAAATTGGCACTGTAGGTTTTGTATTACAGAGCATTGTCCTTCATTTGCTCTTGTTTTATCTTTACAGTAGGGTTATCATGCTCTCATCAGAAACCCAGTCAGGCTAGAAATCTATGCAGAATCCATTAGAGAGTTTGTGGGGATAGTTTTCCTCCATACCTCGGTGATCAGAGCTCAAAATGATTATTCATTATAGCATCTCTTTCACTGTAACACACTAAGGAAATAACATTTGGTCAATTGGTAGTGCAGGGATTTTTTTTTGGTACTAATCTGTGGAGACCGAATAGCTACAATACTTAGACCCTGTGTTGAGAGATGTGTTTTTTTTTAATGCTGCTCTGCATTGCTCTCTCTCCCCTTGCTTTTCACCTTCTCTTCTCCACCAGCCTTGGTTTCTGAGGGATGGAGAGCAACACCTTCTTGCAAGCATGCCCCCCGTTCCTAAAGGAAAACCTTCCTTCTAGTTAGTAGTTCTGTGCTTCTGCTCTATTTTATGTTGAGTGCTGATAGGAGGTAGTTGACTGGATGACATGTTTTATATATCTTTACATATTAAAACTATTTATATTACATTGTCTGGTTGAAGTTTGTCTCTACTTGGATGACAAAGAGGAGGTATAAGGTGTCATTTCTGCTTTGAAAGCCTTCCATGTTGGCAAGTTTGATGGAAATTTTGAGATAGAAAAGCTGTTGGTGGCCAGGTTGGAACTGCTTTGCTATTAAGAAGTCTGTTGTGATAAGACTGTGGTGTTACTGTGCTGTGTTAAAGATTAGATGACTTGAAGTGAAGGAGTCCCGAAGCAAGCAGCCACACAAATTGACCTTTACTGTTGTCTCAGCTGACTGACTTGCTTCTGTCTGTGGGAGCATTGTCCTTAGGAAGGTTATATATTCCCCTGATGGTGGGCAGTTGCCATAGTCATAATCAGCAGTGGTTATTTATACTGGCTACAGAGTTAAAATGAGCTTGATAAGGGCAGTCTCAGTCATTATTTTGTACTAGTGAGGGAATGTTGTAACCAAGGGAACGATTTGTTGTGTCCAGATCAGTGGGAAGGAGTTAATGGTGCTTTTTTTGGGTGTTGGTTTAAGACACAAACAAGGTCAGGTAACGGCAAATGGTTCAGATTTTATTCTTGGATAAGGCTTATGAAAAGAGATGACTTGAAGAGAAGAGAGACAGAAAGACATCTCGAGAGAGAGAATAGAAGCAAAAGTTTCACCACTGCTGGATCCAGTGGCCTCCCTTTGTTGCTTTGTTGCCCCAGGCGTAGATTCTTGGAGATTCTTGGAGATTCTTGGAGATTCTTGGAGATTCTTGGAGATTCTTGGAGATTCTTGGAGATTCTTGGAGATTCTTGGAGAGTCTCCACGTGTCCAGGAAAGGGATGCTCTTAAATTTGTGAGCCAGTTTTTTGTTCCTGTCTCATTTGGGTGAGAAGCAGGACCATGTGTCACCTTACTTGCATGAGAGGCAGAGAGCACGGAGCTGCTCGCTGGTGGAGTCAGACCCCACAAGCACTGTCCCACTCTTTACCCCAGGTCTCACACATGCACGTTGTGTTTCTGGGGCTGTCTGTTGTAACTGTTTTGCCCAGATAATGTGACGCCAGTTGCCACTTGCCTATGTGAGGTTGGGAGCTGGGGCTGAGACAAAGGTTGCAGAATGAGGCTCCTCATTGTATTTTTTTCCTGTCAGATCTGCACAGTGTTGGAGACAATGTCGTTAGCCCTATCCTCAGTCTCTCACACTATTTAGGGTACATTTCTATTGGAAAATAACCTGCTGACATCAGAGTTTGTGACAGATGTTTTATTACATGACTCATGAACTTGCTGTGGTGAAAAAGAGTTGTTCATGGCTTTTTTTAAATTGTGAATAGTTCTCTGGATGTGGCATGTGTCTTTGTGTGAAGTTTTTATGGCAAACTTGTCTTTAACTCCTGTGTTTGTTACAGCTGATGTTCTGTGCAAGTCACTTCAGTGGAATCTCTTTAGTCTGCTTTTCACTAACTTAACTTGTAGTTTACAGCTGCACTCTCTTCTTGCTCGTTTAGTGCTATAATTATTCTTTATACTGCTGTGTAATATTTGTCAAATTATTACTTTGAAGTATAAACCTTTTACTGTTGCCACTTTCAAACTTGGATAAGTAGAATTGAATACTTCTGAGTGGTCTTCTTTGGAGTTCAGTGCCACTACTGGTGTCAGTAAATATTGTACATGTCTTCAAGATTGGATCCTCAAAGATAGATTTCAAGAAACATGAAAATAAACATAAATTGTACTTCTGTGGTACTTCTGTAGTTCAAGCAACTTTCTGATGTTTAAGTATGAAAAAAATTCTCCAGTGTTTCAATAGAAATGTAAATACTCTCACATTTGAGCTATTATTCATGTGCCTTAATGGTGGTCAATGGTATATTTATTTGTTTGTAGACTGTGTGTGTATAAACTGGGTAGTGGTGTTTCCTTAGTGTGACAGACTGTCTCTGGTAATGCCACTATACTCAATACACCTTTTTTTTTCCTCCTCCCCTATTTAAATCTTTTTAAGCTTTATCTGCCTCCCATCCCCCAACCTTAATGCACACTCCAGCAGCGTTAACTAGTCTGTCAGACTGAGCTTTAAATGACATTGTGGAGGGTAAATCCCCTGAAGAACAGTTTGTGCCACAGCAGCCTGATAACCCTTTTCTTTTTACCAGAGTTACAGTGTTTAAAGAATATGTGTAGCTGAAAATAAAAAGAATATAAAGATAGAACAGCAAGTGCTATTGTTTGATTATTGGTGGGTTTTTAGGAAACTTGCAGACTTGTAGATAAGTCAGTGTAGCTTCTTACAGGGTCACCTATGGTGGTAGCCTGAACTTCTGCATACTAAATCTAACAAAACTCCTGGTTCCACCTAAGGGATTAATCATCTTACACAGTCTTATTATGGTGTGATGTGGTCTGGGTATTGCAAGAATTATTTACAGTTTTGCATGAATTTTGTGTTTACTTTGCAGTCTCATACCACAGAACCTGATTCTTTTCAATTTACTATGACATAGTATCTTTATGTTGAGCAGCGTTACTGAGAGCGTTGGAGTTGCTTCTTCATGGAGTAACTCCACCTCACATAATATAATGAGTAAGGTGACATGATACAATCCTAATTATGTAGCTGAGAACATTTGTTTTCACTTCTTCCTTGCTTATTCTTTGTTTAATAAACTCAAGGCGTTCCTCTCCAGAGAAGGAAGTTTTTAACATTGCAATGGTTTGTTCCACCACTGACAAAAGAAAACACTCATTGCAGAAACAAAACACTTGAAATCTCAATTTAACTTGAAGCTTTGAGAATATTTTGAGTTTGGAGTTTTTAGCTTTTGACACACTTATCCCAAAATTGACATAAGTAGTTTTTACCTAAAAACTTAGGAGAACCTGAACTGTTAAAAGGATTTTTTCCCTGTAATAGTATTGCCAAGATGATTAATGTTTTGTTTCTGTTTCTTCACAGTTTTATGTGCCGAAAGAGTGGGCCAGATGACTAAAACATACAATGACATAGATGCTGTTACACGTCTTCTTGAAGAGGCAAGTATTGCACCTCTTTGAGGACCCATACACAGTAAGAGAAAGTTGTATAGCAATTTCATGGTACCACTACTGGAGACTGTTGTTAGACTGTCCTTCAATGAGGAGGAATAAGTACTCTGAGTGTATGAGCACTTTATCTTATTGGTAAGGTAAATATTCCGCATGCTTATTTTTCATTTCAGGCCATTTAACTTGCTCTTGTCCAAATATTTGCCACAATGAAGGAGGAGGAGCAAATCATCTTCAAATAGCACGTACTTTTACAGCACATGGAAAGCAAATAGTGTCATTATTGATGGATTTATTGTGTTCTAAAATGATTTTTTAAAGAATCAGTCATATATTCATAATATCTCAAAGAATGTCTTTCCAGAGAAGTGCAGAGACACTAAGTTGGGAAAAAGGAAAAAACCTTAAAACTTCATTTGTCTCCTTTTGTTCTTTGCTTTGTGTTTGGTTGGTGTTTTGGTTTTTAGTACCATTGTTATGTAAATTGTTATTACTGCAAACCATGGCTCTCCAGAAATGGCAAAAAGCAACTGTCAAGCTATGATTACATTCAATAGATGTCATGTCATGTTGTTAGACTGAAATTACTTGCTTTTTTGCAGTAAACTTAAACATTATTTGGAAATTCATTTTTCACAAAGAATTCTTCAGGTGAGAACTTGTATTAGTTCATGATTGAGTGTAATTCAATTGTACCTATTCATTTGCTGGCTTAATGCAATAGCAATGAAAATAAATGGGATCTGTCCAGCTGAGATAAATTGACTGAGCTGTTCTTCCTCTAATTCTACAAGGAAACAAGCTTTCAGGAGACTGAATATACTGTGATCACATGTGTCAAGCTTAGGTGGGAGATGTGGGCCAAGTCCTGTGTTTTGTGCTTTGAGATGAACTTGTTTAAATGACTCTCTACATAATATCTTTTTAAACTGATGCTTTACTTAAGAGTTGTCCTATCATTAAATCGTAGTAACAATCTATTACCTGTTTGTGTCCTCTTCTCTCGATCTTGTTTGGATGAGATTTACTTGCACTTGTTTCCATGACTCCTTCTAGTAATGGTTCAACATTCTGCCAAACTGTTTCCTCCCCTGAGTCCATGTGGCTAAATGTTTACGGATCCGGAAACCACACTCACGGGAAGAAGAACTCTCTTAAGTTCGTGTTTTAAAGCTTCTGTTGTACTTTCCTATCAGGATGATAGCAAAGGGGAAAGGGGAGTGTGTAATAGGTGAACCTTTAATAAAGCAAATGCTTTCAGAGAGCTTTTTCTGTCTTATTTGGCCATCATTTCTAGTTGGATCACTCGCTTCCTAGGCAGATGTGCACGTAGAGCTCCTTTCGTTCTCCAGATGATGGTTATCTCAAGAGATTACATCCATTTGCACAATTTAAGGTGTAACTCGTTCTGCTACCTGCACACACACAAGCCAGGGAAAAGAATTCCAAAGCTACCCCTTGCCCTTGTTGGCAAGCTTCAAATGATGATATTAACAAGTTGGCAGTGAAAGGTGCAGCATTTTGGGAGGGAGGTATGAAAAAGACGTTCTCAAAACAAGATGTGTGCAGATATTTTGAAAATCCATGCCTGTTGCCCTGAAACTGAGCAAAGGGAGTGATGACATAAGGGCTGCCTGGGTATGTGGTAAGAACAGGAGCAGATTCCTCAGTGAAACTGCTTTCTCATCCCTTTCTAATAATAGTTATAAATATGTCTGTCTTTGCCATTTTCTTTGCACATTGCTATAATAAATCACTTCTTTCAAACTGAGATTCGGAGCTGAATTGCTAAATGTTGTGTAGGAAGTCTAGGGAGGTTAATTAAAGAACCTGGAAATAGGCTTAGGTTCCTCAAATTTGAGGTTAGAAGCATTGTTGCTAGATAGCTCTTCCTCTGCAGAGTCAAAGCTGCAGCAATAGATCTCTTTTTTTTCCACTTTTTATTTGTGAAGTGAGCCAAATTGCTGAACAATAAGTTGGCTTGATACATAAACTAAATAACTTTCTGGGACCTATTGTTCTGATAGATTATACAAAGATTCTATGGCTAGATAATGCAGGTAGCTTTCAATGCAAATACAAGCCTGACCTTCAGAAACCATTTGGAAAATGCTATTTGTAGATAGAGCAATGATCAATAACCTCTCTTTTTATTTACTGATTGTTATGTAACTAACTTTTTTTTTCCACTACAAAATGCTCTTCATCCAAATTCATTGACTTCAAATCCCTGTGAGCAGTAGCTGCATGTTTTTGTAGGCTTTGTCATGGATGTATACAAGTGGAAACTGAAGAATGCGTTGACATACCTCAGTTCTTGGGTGTTTTTACTGGGCTTCTGAATTCTTTACAATGTAGGCTCTAATGCTCTGTGATTGTGTTGTGCAAATGGTATAACCAGGTGATGGAATAGTTTCCCTCAGTAGTTTCTCAAAGCTATAAGAGGAACAGATTTGGTTTCACTTACGTAGTTTTAATGAAGACCTTGAAGCTATGATTTTGTGTGTATGGTTCAATAACTCTGTATGGGTCAGATTTCTGAGTAATGTGGGTGTAACAAAAGCAGGACTAGAAAAAGAAAACTGACAAAAAAACAACCAACCAAACCCTCACAGAATGAAAAAGTCTTTTTTTTTTATTGTTTAAGTACTTGTTCCTTCCCTTTTCATGACAATTTTACCCTCCCTCTGATCCTTTGACAAGTAAAAAAAGATTGAAATTGGCTTTCTTTTTTTAATGCTTCACAGAAAGAACGAGACTTAGAATTAGCTGCTCGGATTGGCCAGTCGCTGTTAAAGAAAAACAAATCACTGACAGAAAGAAATGAATTCCTGGAGGAGCAAGTAGAACACATCAGGGAAGAGGTAAGACTTCTATGCTTGAGAGCACTGTCTGCTGATAAATTTTCCTTCTAACTTCAGCTGATCCTGTTCATAGCAGGTCAATCTGAGTTGCACGAGTTGGGTCATCCATTTTTATAGCGTGTACACTTCTAGAAATGTGATTAAAAAAAGTAATTTGACCCATTGCCTCAAATAAGGTAATTTGAGGAAAAATCCCAAGCCTTAAAGCCACCCAATTATGCTCTGTCTCAGATTTCATTTTCCTCTGAAATTAGCTGATCTTTTAATTTAGTGTCACTGAACTCCTCTTTTCTTCTTGTTTTGTCCCTGTTTCCCCTACTTTATGCATAATTCCCCTCTGTTTTGGTTATCTCACTAATGACACCTTCCCTTCTCCTACCTTCTCCTTTTGTGTGTGCAGCTCTTCCTTCTTGTTTTTCCCCTGATTCTTTGTCAGTCTTGACTTGTTTCTTCCTTGCCAACTGATACTCTAATTGCTTTTCCCAAATGGTTTTCTATTCATACATGAGTTAACTTTTGGCTCTTAGAGCATTTGAATGCTGGGAGTACACCTAAAAATGAATATGATGTATCACATACAAGATATGGAACCACATGCCTTTGTAGCACTCCTGTCGCCATCTTTCTTACGAATCTCCTTTATATACTGAAAGACCACAATAAGATCTCCCTGAAGCCTTCTCTTCTCCAGGCTGAACAAGCCCAACTCTCTGTCCTCATAGGAGAGGTATTTCTGCTCTCTGGTCGTTTTTGTGGCCCTCCTCTGGACCTGCTCCATCAGGTTCATGTCTGAGCTTTATTTTAAGTGCTGGAAGCTCACCAGAGCCAGAGGGATCATCTCCCATGACTTGCTGACCACACTTTTTTGATGCAACTGAGGACAGGATAGACTTTCTGGGATGCAAACGCATGGTGTGGGGATCTATAAAACATGGCAGAAAACTGACAATGTTTCATGTAGAACCCGTTGTCTTCCAGATCCCACTGAGTTTTTAATCAGATATTTACACAGTTACTGTTTTTCACTGTATTCCTGTGAATGAGGAGCTGGATGCTATAGGCACTGGCAGATACTAGCTGTATTTTGGGGGGAACCCTACAGAATGCTTTGAAGAACATCTTTATCTCCAACTAATAAAGTGTTACTGAACTCGGACTTACTGAAGGAACTAGGGCCAAATGTTGTTTCTCCTGTTCTGGGATAGTGACCTTGCTTTGTGAATCTGTCCATATGTAGCTTTGAGCAAGAGCTCAGTTGTAGGGAAAGCAGAACAATGAACCATGGTGGATTAAAAACTCAAAGAAGGGCTTCAATGAAACTACTCGGGGCTGTGGAAGGTGTTTGAATTCTATCCAAGATGGGCTGATGAATTAAATGGGCATGAAAGCATCCCAAATGTGCAAGAAATGATGGAGCACACACATAGAAATAATATCCTTTGGTGTGGTCTAATTCTCTTCTGTTCCAATTGGATGCCGTTGCTTGCTGCCCAGTCCCATAATGTAGCGGATCAATTAATTTGTGCACTGATGGATGTGGCGTTTACTAGGCTTGTGCACACTGACTGGGCAGGGCAATGCATTCATACCATATCCCCAGAATGGAAGATTTGACTGAAGAAGGTGGTGGACAGGGATGTGTTGCCTCTGTCCAGGTCTATTTTTTGTTTAGAGGGACTCAGGAGCACCATTAGGAAAGGCAACACCAAAAATAAGCTTCTTACCAGGTGGCTTGATAACGTTGGGCCATATGTTCTATCAACACTCATTTTTCACGCTGTCATTTTGACTCCTTCAGAAACTGATGCTTTTCAGGCAGAGCTCCTCAGGCTTTGGAGCCATGGCACTTCTGTATGTTGAAAATCTGTCTTGAGTAGGTTTCACATTTTCCCATTAGTGCTGAATTTTGAGTATTTGAACAGAATGGTAACTAAGATAACTGCCTCTAAGGGAAAGAGAGAAGAAAAGAGAATGAATTTAGTACTTCTAAAATTCTGTAAAAGCAGCCTAAAAATGGCTTGTCTTGGGCATCTGTGGTTTCTGTAATATATAGACAAATTCTCTCTGGCTTCATTGGTTTTATTGGTCAATGTATCATGGCATGAATAACTTAGCCTTACATCGCTTTGACCTACCAGACTTGTCCTGCCAAAAACCTTCTGACCATGCCATTAAGTAGCTTAAGCTTTTCTTGTGTCCTAGCAACATGTCTGGCTTGCTTGCTAACAATATGTCGTGCAGGGCTAGCACGGTAGTGTCTGCAGCGGCTTGTGCAAGAGCAGAAAAGGTCCTTTCTGTTCATAAAACAAATCCTGTGCTTTGCGATGTAAAAACATGTACTGGGTCTGGCTGCAATGGAGCTAATATTCTTCATGGCATCCTACGTGATGGGGTGTTTTGGGTTTGGGAGTGAAACAGAGTTGATAACAACTAGTGTCTGGGTTATTGGCGAGCAGTGCTTGCACAGCATCCAGCCTCTCTGGTTTTCTCCTCTGCCACCCATCTGTGCAAGGTATTGGGGTGAGGCATAGCTAGGATAGCTGACCTGAACTGACCAAGGGGTACTCTATACCTTATGTGAAACTGGGACATTGATGATTATGGCATTAGTCTTCACAAACAACAATTATGTGTGCTAAGGCCCTGCTTTCCTGGAAGTGGCTGGACATCTGCCTGCTGGTAGGAAATAATGAATAAATTCCTTGTTTTGCATTGTTGCTTCACTTATTAAGGGCTCAGGGCTACAAGGGTGATCAGGGGATAGGAACATCTTTCTTGTGAGGAAAAGCTGCAGCGCCTGGGGCTGCTTAATCTGGAGAAGTCTGAGGGGGAACTTCATCAATACTTACAAATACCTAAAGGGTGGATGTCAGGAGGATGGGGTGACACATTTTTCTAGTGTCCAGAAATAGGACTAGAGGTAGTGGACATAAGCTGTAACACAAAGTTCCACTTAAACCCAAGCTAAAACTACTTTAGTGCTGAGTTGAGGGAGCCTTGGCCCAGGCTGTCCAGGGAAGGTGTGGAGGCTCCTTCTCTGGAGGTTTCCAAATCCATCTGGACACGCTCCTATGCCCCTGGATTGAGGGGAACTTGCTTCAGCAGGGGCTTTGGGCTGGAGCAGCGTAGAGATCCTTTCCAGTACCCACCATTCTGTGACTGAACTGTCTTTATTTCAGCCTAGGAGTTTTTCTTGCTTTTGTGCTTCTGATTGTCTTCTCCGTACTATGGGGGTGTGGAGGCAGAGTATGTGTTCTGCTGGTGGGTGCTTAGTTGCTGTCTGGCTGCTGCACCACAAAGCACTATGTTAAAGTTACTGCAGTGAATTTTTTCACATATCACAGCATGATTAAGGTTGGAAATGACCTCAGGAGGTCATCTTGTCCAAACCCTCTTCTGTAGTACTACCTACATCTGCTTGCCCAGAATCACATCCAGACAGTGTTTGAATATCTCCAGGGATGAAAACTCCACAACCTCTCTAGGCAACCTGTGCCAGTGCTTGATCACCCTCACAGTAACACAGTTGTACCTGATATTCAGAGGGAAACTCTTGTGTGTCAGTTTGTGCCCATTGCCTCTGGGCCTTTTCCATTAAAAGGTCACCCTTTCTGTCCACCTTCCTTTGGAGAACTGGCAATAAAATTAGTATCCCAGTCTCTTTTAATTTATAGAGGAAAAAACTGTAGCAAAAATTGGAGATGATCTAGCGCCCAGCCACTGACAGTCTCTGAATCCTTGCTACTTCAAGAGACTAATGTGCTGTAGGGAAGTAAATTGGGGTTTTTTTGCTCAGCTTTTTAGCTCTTCTTGAAATAGGGAAAGCAAACCTCCCAGAATTAATGCACCAATATTTTGTTTTCTTTTCATAGTGTTCTAAAATGTAGCTGATGGTGAGATTTTGCCCCTTGCGTTTTAGAACCCATGTCTCAGGACTTGGGAGCCTTAGCACATCTCATTACACAGAAGAGCCTCAGTAAAATAAATGACCTCGTTTACTTAAAATTCTCTGAAGTTTAAGTGCTGTACTGCTTTGAGTCTGCTTTTTGTGAGGTGAAGATTCAGGTTACATCTATTTTATTGATATTCTTTAGGGGTTTTTTTTGCCAGAACTAACTGCAAACATAAATATGCCTACTGTACAAAAAACCAGAGGTCTAATAAACACAAATATGGTCTGCAATTGGTGCATTGGAAAGTGAAAGCTGGAGGCCAAGTCTAGCAGTAAAAGTGGAATGGAGCAGACCTGTCTAATCAGTTGTGCTATTTATAGCTGTGCAAGGCCATAAAAATTAATCTCTTGTCACTGGGGTCTTAAATTGTATCTGTGAAGTAGTGCAAGTGCTGCTGTGTAATTGGGTTTTTAACTCTTTTCTTGGAGAATCACAATATAAGTTAACCAAGATGAAGTTTGTGGAACTCACAATTACAGGGCATCTTAACCACCCAATTTGGATGTTCTGTTCGTTTCTGGTACCGCTTTACTAGACTCATGTTTCACAGTCATCAAAATCCCCCACTACACCCAGAAACTGACTGCAGCCCCTCGTTGCAGCGACCTCAGAATGAGAGCTCTTGTCTTAGTGCTCTGCAGCTCAACAGGCAGTTTAGTAATTTTATCTCGGGTCTGATGGAGAGGAAAGAACATCTGTATGTGAGATCTGCAAGGTCTGTATCCAAGCCAGAAGGTGACATCACATAAAAAGGATAAAAGCGATGTGTGACTTGATAGTGCCACATTAATTTCTGGTAGTATCATTGCAGTGTACCCATTTCAGTGGATATGAATCTATACTAATGCAATAGAGATTGCTCATCTTAAAGCAGGTGAAAGAGAAACATATTTTAGCAGTGGATAGTTGCATTTCTTTAATGTCTTTAAGAAGAACACTTACTGGCTAATTTTAAAGGTACGCTTTTCCTTCTTTCTAAGAAATAAGGGAGCTGATTCTGGTCTGTTCCAGTCTTGACCTCTTGATTTAGTCTGAAGGTGATGCTTGGAGGATGAATAACTAGCTAATTTTTAAGGATTTTGCTAAAGAATGCACCTAGAAAATCAACTTGCTGATCTGCAAGCTCTTTCTTCGCACAGGTTTCTCAGTTGCGGCATGAGCTCTCCATGAAAGATGAGCTGCTCCAGTTCTATACCAGTGCTGCTGAAGAAAGTGAGCCAGAGTCCATCTGTTCCACACCGTAAGTTCAATCCATCTATAACATTGAACCTCCATGTGGTGCCAAGCATGAGTAGTTGGGACAGTGCAATAGCTTTGAAAAACAGTAGAATGATCCCTGTCTTGCCTGTAACTATAAATGGGACTGTGAACTTGGTGCAAGGCACCAGCTGGAAGGGTTTGCACCGGCCCAGCTGGCTGTTTGGGTGCCAACAAGAGTCAGGAGGGAAGTGTTCTTAGGGAGGCTGCTGATGCAGCGCTGCAGCTTTCACAGAAACGAGGTCATTGTGGTGCTGAGACAGACCTAGGTCCCACTTAGAGTACCTCACTGCACTGTGTACCTTTGCACTCTGTGCTGGAACGTCCCACCTGTGTGACCTTTGTGCTTGAAGGACCTGAAGGCACTGTGCAAAAATTCCAAGCGAAGGGAAGGAAATAAAGCATGGCTTATGGCATGGGTTCCAAGCAATTAGCTGGCTGAATGCCATCACAGGCTCTGAGGGGATGTCTGCCCTTGTTTGCAGAGTTATTGCTGCATTCTGGTGAAGCGTGTGCAGCATTCATCAGGAAGCTCTTGGGTTGCTCCCTGTAGTAAGGTAGTTTCCTTTCTCCTAGGCTTGGCTAAAAAGTTTTCTTTAGGAAATGCGTGGAATAACCAAGAAGTTTACAAAATGTTCTCTTTTAAAAATTACTGCAAATATATTGCTGCCCACACACAGTATCATAAGCAAGCTGTTATTTCATGTGACTCTGTCTGGCTTGGAGACCTTTGTTCAGTCTGTTCTTCTGTGATGTTGGCCACAATACAGATAAAAATGAGTTTGAACTGTTGTTTTCATTACAAGGCTGAAGAGGAATGAATCTTCTTCCTCCGTTCAGAACTACTTTCATTTGGATTCTCTTCAGAAGAAACTCAAAGACCTTGAGGAGGAGAATGTTGTTCTTAGATCTGAGGTGAAATTACTTCTTTTGTGTTTTGCCATGTTAAAGTCGTTCATTTCAATGCCAGAACACAGGTATTGAGAAGTGGGTATTAAAAGTTGAGAGTCTAATTAAGAATATACAATTCCACATGTGACATGGATCTCTTTGTAGTTGTTTTATCATTGAAGCTACTTGAAGCTACGTTCTAAGAGGTTTCCTTATTGAAAGAATAGGCAAAAGCATGGGCGTGTTTTGGAGTTCAGTGCTGCACTTGGGAAGAGCTTTTAAAAGGGTGATTTGGTAGATCATGGGTGACTTTAGCTGCAGTTCTGAAGTTTGTAGACTGAGGTGGTCTCTCTGGTACCAGTTCAGTGTTTGTCAAAGTATAAATGACTAGCCTAAATTGGCATTAAGTATTTTCAATTTGTCTTTCAAGTTGAACTGTTGCTATTTGAGGTCAAATGTGTTTTTCTTGCCTTTTACTTCTGGTAATATTCTGTTTATTTCACAGATCACATGGTTTTTAAAAGTGTATTCACTATTCCCTGTCTGTCAACAGTATCACTTAAAAATTGACTGACTTGGGAATAATCTTTTTTTCAGCACAACTTTTGCAAAATGGTCTTGGTGTTTAAATGTGTAACAGTAGAGCAGAAGAAATACCTTTGAGCTAAGAAAGTAGGTATGAAAATAGAATATCACTTTCTACTGCAAAGACAGGGCCCGTTGCAAATGGGTAGTGTCACATCTTTGGACACAAGGTACCATGTAATGGAGAGTGATATACACTGCACAGGCAAGATGAGCAATAGATGGTTTGAGATAATGAAGGTGTGGTTAAAACTGAGAGAGCTGCTGCACCAGGAGCTGATAGGAGAACACTGGCTTTCCTTCCAGGGAGATGTAGCCTGTGCCAGCAGGGCACAGGATGGAGCGAAGTCTGAAACCTTTGAGTTATGCAGATCCCTACAGATGCAATCTGTGGGTGTCTGCATGTCCTCAGCTTTCGGATTAGATTACCAGCTCACCAAGGTGGTTTCAGACAGAACCAGCTGTCTGTAGCCCTCCTTGGCGCTTATAGGATTGGGAGGGAAAAGACAAAACAAGGAAGGAGGCACCACTAAGGTTTAATGTGGAATATATGGTTACAGCGCCAGAACTCTTCACATACAGTGTAAATGGTTTTTAAATACTTCAGTGATTAATTCAGGCATTTAAACCAAGCATTTAAGCGGTTTGTGATGATATTTAGTTCAGGTGACTATATTAAAAAGCTCTGCATACTGGTCTTCTGCAAGTTGAGGGCTTTGTTTTGTCAGTCGTTTTAAATTTGTAGTGCAAAATACCCAAGTGACACCTAGTGGGGGTGTGGGGAAAATGCTGCAAGATCCTCCACACTAATGTCTCTGCTGAATGTTCATCTGCCCTCTTTTTCCAGAACATGAGGGAGGGCAGGCAAAAACTGCAGCTTCTTACTGTCTTCCTGAAGGATTAATTAGAATAGCTTGTCTTTCTGAAGCAGATGGAAATGCAGCAACAGACTGGCAAAGAACAAATGTGCTAATGTAGCATATTTGATGTGGATTTCTTGAATAGGCCTGTCAGCTGAAGACTGAAACCATTACTTACGAAGAGAAAGAACAACAGCTTGTCAATGACTGTGTAAAAGAGCTAAGTATGTCCTTGTTTCTTTTCATTTCTTATTTCATAGAATCACAGAACGGTAGAGGTTGGAAGGGACCTTTAGAGATCGTCTAGTCCAACTCCCCTGCAGAAGCAGGTCCCACTTAGATCAGGTCACAAAGAACTCCTTCCCCCCAGGAGTCAGATCAGTCAATCATATTCTTCTGTGTTAGTTATTTTTCTTAGATAAATGATGCAATGGAAAAATCTGTCTGAAATTTCACAGCAAAAAATTCTGACTGCAAGCTGAATCTTTCTTAGTTGCCAATTAGTTCTGCATTGAAAACATCAGGGTTAAGGGAAAGACAATCTCCTTTGCAGCATGAGCACTTGGGATCGTTTTGATCTTTGTGTCTTGCTGTTGTTTTTCAGCAACACTTTGCTGTGTACTGGGGCAGGATTCTGCTGAATCCAGTGGTGTTTTAAAAAAAATATCTTTCTGCTTGCTTTTCTGGTATTGTGTTTGTGATGTTCATTGTGATTGCTTTTCTTAAAGGAGATGCAAACATCCAGATTGCCAACATCTCCGAGGAATTAGCCAAGAAAAATGAAGATGCTGCCCGACAGCAAGAAGAAATCACCCATCTTCTCTCTCAGATAGTTGATCTGCAGAAAAAGGCAAAAGCTGTAAGGAATCCAGTTGCAAGACTACTGCTGTGAATCACTATTGTTGTATCTGGAAGACAATTTAGCGTGATCTGTATACTAAAGCCTAAAGGAATTTTTCCAGCCTCCATATCTGAGTGACTTTTTTGGATGTTTAATATCTGGCATACTTGGTTAGAAAGCATCAATTTATTAAAATATTCATATATGAGATACTAACTACAATAGTTAATCTTATTTCAAAATTAGATGTGAATTTCTGCACTGAACTTAGTGACTTGGATAAGACAAGAATGTCAGGGCACATGTTTCAGTGGGCACATACTTCATTCCTTTTTAGGGTCTTGGAGGTTGATTTAGCAGGGCACAGACTGCTGCTGGGTGACTTTTGTTAACTTTTTAAATGTTTTCAAACCAATGTATATGGACTAATATTGCTGCAGAGAGGGTCTTGAGACAGGTTAGAGTTGTCCTTCTTCACTTGTGTAGGATAGAATTATAACAACAGGACAAAACATCACAATATTTCTAACATTATTTTGTCATATTTTAGTGTGCAGTTGAAAATGAGGAACTTGTCCAGCATTTGGGAGCTGCTAAAGATGCCCAGAGACAGCTTACAGCAGAGGCAAGTACATCAATTAGTATTACAGTAATTTAATAGTAGGACAATGGCTATTCACTTTACCATGAGAGTCTTTCAGTCTAAGATGAATTAAAGGTATGGAATAATATTGCTTATGTATTAGGAATGAAGGAGTATTTATGTTCCTGGTAGAGTTTAAAACCTTTTCCTTGCTATTCTTTCCTGCTTCAACTGGCACACATTTTGAAAAACCAAGCCTTAGGGGGGCTACATAGGAAGCCCTTTAGAGGTTGACTTCTCTAGACTGGTAGTTTTAAGCCTTTCCTGATGATGAACCTTTTGTATCTGTGGTGCTCCACAGAAACTGAAATTGTTCTTCTTTGTCCTTGTCTTAGTAAAAGGACATTAATGGGATTTCTGTTTCAAAGCCAAGTAGCTTATTTTTATGAAATGTTAGGAATGTGGTATTTGAGACTTCTGCCCCTTTGCCGAACTTGCAGTGGCCAATGAACTCAGGAGCTGACACAGACACCTGCAAACAGTGGTTGCACGAAATGTGTTTCCTGAGAAGCTAAAAATAAGGCATATTGGAAGTTATATGTCTTATATACATACTTGTATGTGTGTAAGTCTTGGTTTAAAAATCCCTACGTGCTTTGGAACACTGTGAAATGTCTTACCCTCTTCCCATACTGTTTGCCACTGTGGGGGTCATGACAGTGATTAGGTACTATACCTGATTAGACTAAAGATACTTTTAGCTCTATATCTTCTCCATGACTCTGGCTTCATGTGGATATGTGTGGTAGGAGATGGAACAGGCAATTCCTTCCTGCATTATGACATGCATGTGTTCACCTCCCCACTTGTTGGAATTGTCTTCCTTTAAAGTAGAATATTCTTCCCTACATGGAGTCATAGAATGGCAGGGTTGGAAGGGATCTTTAAAGATCTAGTCCAACCCTGCTGCAGAAGCAGGTTCACTTACATCATTATCATTTAGCAGTATTGAAAGAATTGGCAGGCTTTTTTGTGATGATAGTGCAGCCCGTAAGGTCTTGTCTTGTTTTCTATGTGTTGCAGTTGCGAGAGCTGGAAGACAAGTATGCAGAGTGCATGGAGATGCTTCATGAGGCTCAAGAAGAGCTGAAAAACCTTAGGAACAAGACAATGCCAAATGCCATCTCACGTCGGTACCACTCGCTAGGACTCTTCCCTATGGTAAGTAGATTTAAAAATACCCTAAACCCTGCACACAGCAGAAAACAGCCAACCAAAGGCAATATGCATCTGGCTTACAGCCTCAGGATGCTAGGCCAGCTGTGAGCATAGGTGAAAGGTGTATTTATATGATGTTAAAGAGTACCTGAGTTATCAGTCTTGCATATGCCTGGTTCTGAAGCAGTGGTGCTGTGCACATACTTGGTTGTACTGCAGTGTTACGTCCAACCTGCAGCTGGTTGTGCTTATGCTGTGAATTGTGGGTAGCATTACTAGGTTGTTCTACAGTTTTATACATCTTTGCTATGCATCCTCTGTACTGTGGTGGCTGACTTTCAGTAGGAGCCTCCTGTTTTCCTCAATATCCTTGGAGATATAACTTCCTGATAACATAACCAATGGTTCCTAGATGTGACATCCTTGTAGTTGTGATATACATTTGGTAATTGAATAGGTTACACATATATTCTTGCTTTAGGCTCACTGAAAACTGAGTGGTTCAGTAAAAGAATATTTGTTGCTAATGGTATTATGGCAACATCAGTTATGGCAATGTCACTGGCTTTGGTGACTTTGTTTACCTAGTTGACATTGTTCGTTTAAGATATGGGGAATATGCAGTACCTTCAACCAAATGAGGAAAAGAGAGCGGATAACAATGTCTGTGTAATAAGTTCAGTGTGTGGCTCAGTTTGCCTGTGTATCTCTGGATTAATTCTATTACCTCTGAGGGCAGTGGTACCAGTGAATTTTCTTTTGAGTTCCGTTAATGTAATCAAACAGCAGAATCCTCCATATCTTCAGCCATGTTTTGTCTTAACTGCTTAGGAAGAACATTATATTTGTGCTCCTAAGAAATAAATTGCCAACAAAGGCTTATCTTGCCTTTTTGTGTTCCCTTCTGAGGCTGAACACAGGCCAGTTTAAAATCCAGGTGTTTAATAATACAAGTTACACTTGCATACATACAGTTGAAGGCTGTGAGAAGTGTGTTTGTGCTGGGAAAGGCTTATGTATGTTCTAGAAAAGTTCTTTTCAAACCTTGCATCATGGGACCAAAGATCATTTAGGTTTATGAATGTTTGACACTTAAACCCTGCACTTAATTAATTTAGGTGGTAAAACTTACTGACCAGCAGTGGAAAATTGATAACCTGTCACCTTTAACTCTATGGGGGAAGTATGAAATGCTTTATGCCAAGAACCACATCTTTTATATGAGTGGGTGGGGAATGTGGAAGCAAAGAGTCTTTTCTGTTTACTTTAAATGAAAAGAAACAAAGCAGAAGTTGATGCATGAAAAGTGGATGTTACCGAGTGGGGAATGTAGGCTGGGGAATTGGGGGACTTAGAATTCTGTTGCTGCCTGTGGTGTTTTTTTAACAAACTTTGACAGCTATGTTGTGTCCTCAGATTCTAAGTACCATAGCACTGTGAAGCTAAGTCATAACTGTCCAGTGATTTAGATATATTCATTAGTCTTCCAGCTTTCCAGGCAATTGTAATGTTTAAATCTTTCTCTTTTTTCCTAGAATAACACCTTATTAGTTATTTTCAATAAGTAATTAGTTACTTTATGCAATGACAACCTCTATAGTACTGTAACTTCTGTTTTTCTTTTGTGATTGCTTTTAACAGGATTCTTTGGCAGCAGAGATAGAAGGGTCAATGAGGAAAGAACTGCATTTAGATGAACCCGACTCTCCTGACTTTGCGTATGACTGAATAGAATTGGTTCCTAATTGATTATATCTGAAGCTAATTGTTATTTGATGAGAGAGGAAAAGACAGGAAACAGTTGAGCTTTACGCTTCTGGCAGAGTGTGAGCAACAGAGAGAAAGGAAAACAAAATGTTGAGTAGTTGGAGTGATTGCATTTTCTGCGAAAGCTACCAAAAGATGGTGCCTATGTGGAGGTTTTGCCTTGCCTTACAAGCTTTTGTCCTCATTCTTTAATACTAGAAATGAGAAATGGTGTGTTTTATTGTGTGTTACCGTGCTAGGTTTCTTCAGTTCATGATTAGGGAATGAATTCAGGTCCTCAGGTTCTCTCTTCAGGTTTTGTAACAGAAGTTACGAGGTAATTACTGATCTAATCCACTTTTTACAGGGAGAACAGTGCATAAAGGGATTCAGAGTGATTGAGTACTTACAGTATGATGCCTATTACGCCTGTGATAAAGTTCTCTTGGATTAGACGAGAGTGGTTTGAAACAAGTACTTGTGGCAGTCCAAAGGCTATAGATAGATAAGCTTGGCAGAAATGGCCCTACTGACACCAGTCGCATGTGTAATCCAAATTAGTAGTGCACATGTACTGCTTAAAGAGGTTTATCTCACCTATTTGTACAAAGTGTGGGCTGGTTAATTTGAAACAAGTTAATACCATTTGGTCAGTCTGGTAGAGAAGCAGGAATTACAAAGAAAGATCAGTCAGGAGGGAAGGTACAGTAGCTACTTTCCAGAAACCCTCTAAGTATTCTTACAAAAAGCTTGACATATACTTTAGCCTTCTCTGAGCATGAGCCAAGAATTGTAAATTAGGCTTTGACAGAGTGAAAAGCTGTCTAGAAAAATGTAATATCAGAAAGATGTGAGCATGCTCAAACCTCATAGGATCCTTTTGTCCTTCCAGAGTAGTCTAGCTTAAGGATAGTTTAACTTCTTTAAAGTATCTCTTGTATAGATTGCTGTGGACATACCAAAGAGGGATAACTCTTACGGTTTCATGGCTTGTCTTGGTTTTATTTATTTGTTCAGCAGTTGTAACTGTGACCTCTAGGGGGCTATTTATTGATAGATGCTCTTAGATTCAGCTTCTTAAAGACATACAACTATAGACTTGGTGCCTATACTCAAAGATTGTAACTATTCATCACTCATGGACAGAAGGAAAGAAAGTTGAATGACATTAAATAGCAGAAGGCATGCTGCTGTTGTTATACCCTGGCAGTGTTACCTTTAAACTGAAAGGGATGTGCTGTTCCTGTGTTCAGCAATTGGTAAACTGTAAACCAAGGCACCAATGACAGTTCTGTAGCACGAGGAACTGCAAGCTTATTTTATCAAGAAATTTCTGCTAAAGTGTCATCTGATCTGAAGCAGATGAGCAATGCTGGTCATGGTATCAGGACAATGGTGATGAATGAACTGTAGAAGTAGGTCAAAAATTAGGTTTCCAGCCTTGACAGCCTCTGTCTAGACTCATGGTCCATTATTATTATCTTTTTGAGTTGTGTTCCTTTAAAAAAGCTATTTAAGGGGTTGGAAATTGGTTTCAAAAAGAAAAGATGCAAGGCTTGCATGCATAAAGATACTAAACAGAGTAAATTCAGATTCTGTGTTTCATAGATGCACATAATTCTCCAATGTTGTGTCTAAAATATTGTGGGATGATGGAAGTGTTACATTGATGAATTGAATGTAATGTCCAGACTGTAGTGAGTATGGGACCCTGTGCATTCCAAGTCACAGAAATTATAAAGACAAGGTGGTTGGTGGAGCTGTGCATAGAAAGGGCCCTTAACAAGCTGTTACCTGTTTCTCTGTTCTTGCTAAAGATAAGAAGGCAGTGTGTGATTATTAACTCTGTGTGTGTATGTCTTACCAGTCATCAGAAGCGGGTCTTCGAGACGGTGAGAAATGTGAACCAAGTTGTGAAGCAGAGATCCATGACTCCGTCACCAATGAATATCCCAGGCTCTAACCAGTCCTCTGCTATGAACTCAGTCATTTCTAGCTGTGTCAGCACTCCACGTTCCAGTTTCTATGGGGGAGACATCACTAACATTACGATAGACAACAAGACCAATAGCATCATCTTAGAGGAATCCTCTGACAATGGGTCAGTACTGTAGCATGGGGCTTTGTTTTGTTTCTGACATAAAGGCAAAGCATTTCTGTTTTGCTCTTTTTGTCTTGCATTTTGCAGTTAACCCAGCAGTGTACATCTTCAAAAGTTACTGTTTTGTGCTTATAGTTCTTCAACACTAAGGTTTATTTAAAAACAAATGCTTTTTGAAAGGACTGTGTATCAGTGTCTGCATCTCACACCAGATGATGTAAAACCACCCTTTGTCATTGCAGTTGTGGATCAACACTTAAAACTAACTATATTTTTACCATTTTACATCAATGCAGGGGAATTCTGGTTTATGTTGCAACTACAGCTAACTCTTTTGATCCTAAGTAAATAAACAAATGGTGTGTATTTAGGGTACCTAATGGGAAAGCTTGTGAATTAAACGAATCAGAACTTTGCTTTTCTAGCTACTTGTCTCTTGCCCCAGGACAGGTCCACACTATGATGTGTATAATTTCTAGTGAAAGTGACTTAAAATCTCAAAACACTAGGTATCTTATTAAAACACTGGACATCTTAGTAACATTTACAAATATCTAAATGGTGAGTGTCAGGAGGTTGGGACAGCACTTCTTTCTAAGGTAGCTAGCAACAGAACAAAGGGTGATGGAATGAAGCTGGAACACAAAGTTCCATTTAAATATTAGAAAAAGCTATTTTACTGTGAGGTGAGGGATTGTGGAGTCTCCTTCCTTGGAGGTCTTCAAGACCCGCCTGGACATGTTCCTATGTGACCTGATCTAGGTGAACCTGCTTCTGCTAGGGGATTGGACCGGTTGATCTCTAAAGGTCCCTTCCAACCCTGCTATTCTATGTTATTTGTCAGCATAATAGGCTCTCATCTCATGGTGTTCTTGCAGTGTTGACCCTGTAAGATGTGTCCTGCGTACATGAGTTTGTGTAACAGTAGGAGATGTGCAGCAAGTGACAAAACATCTCTCATCTCATTGTAGGGGGAAGCTCTAAGCAAAGTGTAGGTTTTCCAACCAGGACTTTCCAGGCAAGGACTAGAATTGAAACCTGTTTTAATATGGAAGAGAAAATATTGGTGTTTGCCTTTACTCCCAGTCACAGTCCTTTAAAGTTACTAGTGAATGTCTCAGAACTGTTGTGTGGAAGTTTTAAGCACTTCTAAGGATTTTTTTTCTTCCTCCCCTCCTCTCTTTTGTCCTGTGTGTTTGTGTGCATCCTCTGTCATATTTTAGAAATGAAGACAGAATGAAGAAGCCTGGAACTCCAGGGACTCCAGGCTCCAGTGACTTAGAGACTGCCCTTCGTCGGCTGTCCCTCAGGCGGGAGAATTACCTATCAGAGCGGAAATTCTTCGAAGAAGAGCAAGAGAGGAAGTTGCGGGAACTCGCAGAGAAGGGTGAACTCCACAGTGGTTCTGTTACCCCCACAGAGAGCATCATGTCACTGGGAACTCACTCGAGGTTTTCAGAATTCACTGGATATTCAGGAATGTCTATCAGCAGTCGCTCCTACCTGCCAGAAAAGCTTCAGATTGTGAAACCACTAGAAGGTGATAACAAGGGGCCTCGGCCTTTATCTGTTCTTCTTAGTGACTCTTTGTGGTCTCTTATCCATCACCAGAAAGCAGGAAATCTTTGCAATACGTATTCTTTTTACTTTAGAGACAGTACTCCACGCTGTTGGTTTGAAATATTCTAACTGCTACATTTTTCCACAAGCCTTAAAAGTGTTAGGAAACAATTCCAGCAAGGGCAGTACAGTAAATGTTACAGACCACACACGTGTCAGCAGTGCAGCTTTACATCTGACCTGTAGCTCAGTGTTACTGTTTCTTAATTAGAAAGGGAGGTAGTTGAGTAGCTGTAATCTAAGCAGCAGGAGTATTAGCTCATCAATTAATTGTCTGGAAAGACCTTTACGTACTTCTAATCATCCAATTGTTCTAATGAGACTATTTTTTTTATTAAAAATGGCATCTGGACTTGGAATTGTTTGAATGACCACACGTGAGTCTCTATGGCTTTGGGTTTCATGTCTGAAATATGTTGGTTTTGACTTTTTAAGTCAAATTTTCCCCATATAATGTGTCAGAAAGAGGCAAGATACAGGTAGATGGTAGTCAGGGCTAGAGCTTAATTTCAAAGTGCATTTCTGTAGTCTCTAACAAAGCTGACAGAGCACATATAGTATAGTCTGCCATGCTTTTCGGTAGATTACTTCAGTTTTTAAACAAAATGAAGCTGTTTTTATTTAGTACTTTGTAGGTATACTACTTATACAATCCAGCTTTGGTTTCTCTCTGTCTTTTCCTTTATCAGAACCCACGTGTTACACTATATTGTCTGTCTGTTTTAATTGCGAAAGTTCATTATTTTCACCTTCTAGAACAAATTTATTTCATCCATAAGGAGCATTTAGCATAACATATTCAGAAGCAAACATAACCCTTCTTGTGTGCTGAAGCAACATGTTGTATCTGCCTATGCATATGAACCTACAGCCATAGCACACAAGCCCATTCTGTTCAGCAACTTCAGTAGCTTTGTTTTCATGACTGCTTTTAAATAGTCGTACAAATTTTTGTACCACATGAGGAAAGGGCTGATCCAGCTTTGTTTCAGTTACTGTTTGCTACCACTGTAATAGATTAATGTTACCATCCGATGATATCTGCTTTTTTCTTCCAATAAACTCTCAAAGTCCTTATCTTTCTGTCTGTCTCGGGGTTTTTTTTTCCTGGTTTTGTTCATTATCCTCACTAGGTCCTTTATTTTTTTTTTATTACCCCTCAAAATCATTGCATCTTTTAAAGTACTTTGCATGTTTGGTTTTAAGTCTCTCTTGTGGTGTGTTTGTGTCAGCCTGTTTTGGAAGTTTAGTGGTTGTTATCTTCTATTACATCTGTGTTCATTACTCTGTTCCTCACTTCAGCTTAGTTTCTTTCTCAAGTATTTTTCAGGAGGTTCAAAAGTTACAGTTTTTTGTCAACTTCATGCATACTTTCAGACTATTAGGGCAAAACAGTCTGCTGTACCTGCACAGTGGTTGGTGCTTGTGCCTTTGTTTTTTTACCACTGTTTTCCTAAGGATGCTCATGCTGTAAAATGGAATAAATAAAAATCAGTTCTGTAATAAATTTCAGAAGAATGGCTTCACACTCCTTTTAAAGCAAGTATTTAAAACCAACAGTAAAATAAATAGGATGACAGATGCACTAAGAATGAATCTTCTTCTTTTGTACCTTCAACCCCCTACATTGCTTTCTTTAGTCAAAGAGAATAATTGCTTGATGTGATTTGCTGTAGGTACATTCTAGTGGGTTCTTTGTTTTGATTTTTGAACTGTGCATCTGAGGATCATGCCATGTCTTCACCCACTTTGTTGCAATTGTTGCAGCAACACATCACGATTTTCTAAGCCTTCCCTGATCCCCTGTAGCTTACATGCAATCATGCAGATGTCAGGAATAGAAACACAAATTTCTTTTACTCTCTTCATATCCTTAATTTTGCTCTTAGATTTCTTCTTGCTTCAGCTTAGCAGTCGCACTGCTGCACACTAATTCCCAACTTCTTCTGATAACATAATTTACAAAACAAGGAGGCTGGGACTGAGTGTAGACCAAGGTGTTGTATTTCCCTCTTCATTTGGCTTTTGCTTTTTTAGTAATCAGAAGGGACTTTTACAGCTGTTGCATTGCTTTCTGCATTTGTGTTAAGTTCTGTGTGGCTAACTTAAAGCTGCTTTACACACATTTTATGAGACCAAGATTAAACTCAGATATCCTCCTTTCTGTGATGAAGTTTAGGCCACTTTGATTTTCATTTTCCAAAAGAAACTAGTAACATGTTGTCAATAGGAATGTTAAAGCTCAAAATGCACATATTAATATATTTGTTAATATATTTCCATAGGCAAGATACTATAAATCATCAATTAAATGCTTGTAGAGTTTTTACTGAGAATGCTTTGGTGAACTCAAAGGTGAAAGATATTACAGCTTCAGAAGCTGGTGTGTAGAGGTTAATTAGCAAGAAGATTTTATAATTGCACACAGCACAGAAAGGTTGTTTTTTGTTGCTCTTTGAGAATAGTATCACACAGCAAAGCTCTGCTCTTTGCTTGAGGCTTGACAGTATCTGGCACTTTCTGGAATTTGGGTTTTTTTTATATAAAAGCAAAAACTTGACCTTTGTGACAATTCAGAAACAAATACAAGTTATAGGGATGTCTCTTCCCTACAGTTGCTTATTTTGAGGTTATAATGGTTTCTACTTCTTGAGCCTCAAGGGTGCCAATCTTACCCTTTAGTCCCTCAAAGCTTACTTTCAAGTAAAAGGAAAAAAGATAGGATCATTATGCAAAGTGATCTAGCAGGAAAAATTACAGGTTTTAGGAAGTGAGATAGACTTAATTAAAATGCTACTCAGCAAACCCAGTCATTCTAGAGTCAGACTTTTTCCCTGTTTGCTTCCTGTAATGCAATAACCTCGTTGTGAAAAGAGTTTTTCTCGTTTCATGGGATTTTTCTCAGGTGAAAAATAATATATATGAGGCATCCGTTCTCTAGTTGTCACAGTGGTTTAGATTTGTACAAATACCATTCAACAAATTGTGCTTTATTGGTCTTTGCTTACTGATGAGTCATTTGTATACCAGCTTGTTAAATGAATCAATGTTGTTTGTGTTCCTTTTCCCCCAAAGAAGAAGACAACAAAAACTGCTCTGATATGAGCTGGCAGAGAGGAAAATAAAGTTGTTTTGTTTGTGCCATAGGACCTGGAAAGTATAGGTTTAAGTCACATGTTACAACACAGTAATGATTGGTGAGCACGTAGGAAAATCAGGCTCTTGTTCAACAACTCTGAGGATTCAGATAAATACTCTCCTGATTTCAGTGGGCCTGTCTCAGTGTACGTTATCACTTTAACCTGATACATTGCTGTTTGTGACTCACTGTGTCCTATTGAATGCTTTTCTCTGTAAAAAGTGCCTCTTTCCCCACTCAAAACATTTTTCTGCCAATGACAAAGCTACAGGTACAGTAGCATTTAGTTACCTAGTAGATGAGTTCCTGTAGTGTAGGGGCTCAGAGAGGGTCCATATAAGTATTTAGACTTGATGTAAATATCAGAGGTGTTATCTGCTTATATGTGCCTGAAATAAACCTGGCTTGAAAGCTGAAATTGGTGTGCAAGCTATATGACTAATGTGCTCTTCCTAGCCACCAGCAGTAAATTCTGGCATGTGTTCAGGACTTTTCTTAGTGGTAGCTTAATGTGTCGCTTTGTGGTGTATGTTCCTTGTAGAGCTTTCTGTGATGGTGCTCAGATCAACTGGTAAACATAAATCCTTGCTGTTGCTGCTTAACCCTGAGAATTTAGAGGGATGACATGGTAATGGGGAGGGGATGTGCATGTACACAGGTATGCTACAACTTACCACCAGACTTTGGCTATCTAAGGGCTGATGTGATCAGTTTATTTCTTATTAATGTGGAAGAGTAGATGAAGCAGTTTGGCTTTGTGATGTGCCTTTCTAGGAATGTTAAAGCCTAGAAACATTAAATCCAGAAACATTAAAGGTTTGGAGCTTCTAAACCTTTAGTCTTCTGGATAAACAGAGTGAGATTTTTCTGCCTTTTAGGTTCTGGATTGATTATGGATTTATTTTGGTTGTCTTTCTGTTCCTTCTCAAGGTTCTGCCACCTTGCACCACTGGCAGCAGCTGGCTCAGCCTCACCTGGGTGGCATCCTGGACCCAAGGCCTGGGGTTGTCACCAAGGGCTTCAGGACCCTGGACCTGGACCTGGATGAAGTGTACTGCCTTAATGACTTTGAGGAAGATGAGACAGGTGACATTTCTTACAAGGGCCTAACTACCTCGACGCCAGTTCAGCACACGGAGACCTCAGGTGAGAGGTCACAAGCACAAGTGACTGTTTCAGACAACAAGAATAACCCCCGCCAATCTCAGGCTTTCACAGAGGAGATGCAGGAGGCCGCGACTGACGATGATGAGGGGTCTGGTGAGGGAAACTCATTAAGTCCAGTAAAACTGACATCTTTACAGGATTTTGATTACTGGGCCATTCTCACATCTCTCCAGAACAGCATCCATAGTATTGCTTTGTGTGTAGCATCTGCACGTTAATGGGTGCAGCAGTTAGAACATAACCATTCTAACATTGTCTCAAAAGTCCTTTCTTTAATAGCCTTTTAATTTGACTTTTTGTTTTTTCCCAGTAACAGCATCTGTGGTCAATATTTTACTCTGTTTTGATAAGAGAAGGCTGCTAAAAGGAAGTGGTTCCTTCACGAACCTTCGTGTGGCACATATGCAACTTATGTGTGTATGTAGTGCACGCTTTGTAGTGTATATAATGTATAGATGAGATATATTTTGTATGCCTGTAGAGCCAGATATTCTTCTGACTGTTCATAAAAGGTGATGCCATGCTTTAGATTTTTGTACTTTGGGAAGAAACCAAAAGACAAAATGTTACCAGGAGGTTTGTCTAAGTGGCCTTTGCTGAAACAAACAGAAGTGCCTTGAAAAATCAAGCAAAGAAATTCTTCAGGTTGAATTCAGTTACCTCAGAGAGTTACCTATTTTTAAATTCCTTTTGAGAAAAGCATTGAGAGGATAATTTTATGCAGAGAATGATGACGTTTCCCTCATTCCCTCTTCACCACGCTATTAAATTCCATCCTTCCTATTTATTGTGTATTAAGGCTTAAATAGTTCTATGTGACGCAGTACTGCAGGAGTTGTTGGGTACTCTGAGCTGACATTTGCAGGCTATTATTGGATGAGGTTACAAATCCTCAGACTGCACGTGTTTTGAGTTTGTGTGGTGACTTTTTGGTTTTGTTTTATTATGCTATGAAGGAGCACTAGTCTTCATTAAGACTTGTCACTGGTGATGAACTATAT
Source organism: Urocolius indicus (assembly GCA_013401255.1). Taxonomy (NCBI): domain Eukaryota; kingdom Metazoa; phylum Chordata; class Aves; order Coliiformes; family Coliidae; genus Urocolius; species Urocolius indicus. The sequence continues at coordinate 32,131 of WBNH01012542.1, forward strand.
TTAGTCCAGAATCAGAATTACCAGAACTATTTCTTCAGCCTTCTTGTTTTTAAATAGCTACTTTAAACTAAGACACTTCCTCCTTTTTCTGGAGTAAATCATAATTTATTATCTGGCTGGTCTATGGAAGATAAGATTGTCTCAGGGCTAGACAGCAACATTTGTTACATTAGTGAAGTGCAGAGTATCCTCAGCTCTTGTTGAAGTAGCAGTTCAGTGCTTTCAGCTGTTGAATACAGGCTATGTTTTACAGTCAGTCGTGTTAAGATTAAACTTACAGTCATAGAATCATTTAGGCTGGAGAAGACCTTTAAGATAGTCAAGTCCAACCGCTCTCATTGCCAATCCTGTCGCTAAACCCAGGTCCCCAAGCACCCTGTCCACACAGCTTTTAAATACAGGGATGGTGACTGCACTATTTCCTGGGCAGCCTCTTCCAATGCTTAAACAGTGAAGCCGTTCAACTTCCCTTTCATAGGCAAAATATGTCTTCATGAGATCTGTTGCTCAAGAATAATGATTATGCATTTTTAATATGAATATGGGAGTAAGCAATGCCTTGCATTGTTTTGTCCATTTTTATGTGTTATCCAAGTTTTTAGCATCTTGAAGAGTCTGAGTAACAGCATCAAGAAAAGCATGGGCTGAAATAATCAAAGACTAACTGGCACTTTTTAGGGTCTATAGTGTAAAAACATCAAGAAAATATGTGAGGAAGGGAACAACAAACAGTTCTTAACATACTTAATTTTGAGAAAAAACTGTTTGATTTACACTAATTGTAAGAACATTCAGCACAGGAACAAGTTGAAAATTTAGAAACTCTCTTGTCAGGGATTTTATGTAAACAAGGATATAGATACAACTTAGTTCTTTGTATTTCTTTAAAGAACAGCTTAGTCAAACTTCTGTAGGTAATGACTTGGAAGAGATCTTTCTTTGGAATAGAAGAGTAACTGTAGACCTGTGCTCTGATTACAAACTAACAAGAAAGGCTAGCATTTCCCTCTACTGCCTGTCAAAGCTCTGCTCTGACAAGGGTTTTAAGCATATTTAACCCTAATTTTTAAATTGGCAAAGTAGCTAAAATCTATGAAATACTCCTAGAATCTTTTTCCATCTTTGCTGTGTAATTTCAGTACATTAAAGAAATAGAGAAATTGGTCAAAATGAACAAACTTGTGTAGAATGAACAGATGCACTGCGAGCTTTTAATTTCCTAGCTGCTTAGGGTTTAGGAATATCCATGAGCCACCACATCATTATTGAAAAGCAACTGCTTTCCCTGCTTTTTGTTGAAGCAATTTGTCAGGTGGTATACAAGGAGAAGAGAATTGTGGATGTTTTCAGAGTAGACATTTGGTAGTGTGCAAGTGCTTCTTAGGATCCATAGCCTGCCCACTGAAGAGTACCTTTTGAGAGCAGAGATGTGTGCTTAGCTTGTGAGTTTGTTTTGTATTTAAGTGTTGTGCAGCCACTGCTCCTCTTGGAAAAAAAAAACTGCTCAGCATTTTTTCAGCACATGTAAGTCATCTGCTTCTGCAGGGGGGTTGGACTGGATGATCTCTAAAGGTCCCTTCCAACCCTACCATTCTCTTATTCTATGATCTTAGTATTTCGAGTAGATGTCTGCCTTGTTTGACACGTGTGCTTTGGGGCTTCTTTTTCACCATTTTTGCACTGGAGATTGAATCGTAGAATGGTGGGGGTGAAAGAGACCTCTGGAGATGATGTTAAAGCAGGTTCCACTCAACCAGGGGGCACAGGAATGTGTCCAGGTGGGTTTGGAAACCGCTCGTGAAGGAGCCTCCACACTCTCCCTGGGCAGCCTGTGTCAAGGCTCCCTCAACACCAAAGAATTTTTAACTCAGGTTTTAAGTGGAACTTTCTGTGTTCTAGCTTATGTCCATTATCCCTTCTTCTGTCACTGTTCTGACATCCACCCTTACTCTCTGACAGAGTACTTTAAGGTCCTATTCTTACTGCCATATAGTGGATGTGCAGAGTTCTGCTCGAGGTAAGCACAGGAGAAGTCATTTTAACATTTAGGATCAGGAGAGCAAGTGTTCCTGGTAGTGCCAAAGGTGTCTTGGAGCCAGAAATTCAGAACAGACTATCTGTTGTTGAGTGACAGAGTCAGAAATCATTCTCACTAAAGAAGAAAAGGTTAACAATCCTGTAGCTTACTGTAAAACTGCAGAATCTATTTTGGGAGGAGAGGTGATTTTGAGGTGGGATTTTTTTAGAGGGGGCTTGGTTTTGTTTTAATTCATTGCCTTTCAGGTTCCCTTAAACAAACAAAGAAAAACCAAAACACCAAACCCAAGCCATTCAAAGCACTTAAATGTTGCGACTTCTCTTTCTGAAGTTGGAAGGGCTACACTAAACTTGAGCGTGTGCTTCATGGTGTGTTAATGTGGGGTGTGTGAACTGGTCTTTGCAGTTCACAAACAGCATTGCAGCACCAGCTCTCTTGTACTTGATGTTTAGACCTTAACCATGACCTGGAAATCTTTCCAAATAGGTGCCTGAAGTGATGAAAACACGTAATGAATGTCTTTGAGTTGTTTTTAGCAGGATTGCTCTATGTGCTTCTAAGAGAAAGTACATTGTACAGAAAAGCAATAAATTTTGTAACTCTTCTTAGAATTAAGATATTGATGCATATTTAAATATATCTTATTTTCAAATGACATGAATATTTCACAGTAGTTATTTCTGCAAGAAAAGTCTGTCAACAGTTGCTATCTGTGCTGGTAAAGTGTGGGGATCCTTGCCTGCATAAACTCACGGTCAAGCCACATTCAATACTTGTCTTTTTACATCTGTGCTGCATAGTTATACACATCTGAGAAGGAGACTTCAGCCAGAAGAAAGCTAAGAGTATCCTGCCCAGAGACAAAACAAGGGGAAAGTCTGGAAATACAAATATATAGAGCATAATTTTATTGACCACTGTTTAAGATACGTAAGTGATGCTCCTTGCATAGATGTATGGGTTTCTTGGATGTTTTGACCATTCACAGTGTTTTCCAAAGGATATTTCAACAGTGTTTTCTGAAGGCGTTGAGACACATGTAGGAGAGCACCGTGCTCATATTTTACAGCTGTTGTTGTAGTAGTTAACCCAGATATCAGCTCCAGCATACCCTGTATTCTTCCTCCTCTGACAGCACAGAGTTTTCAGTACAGGTAGCAATGAGTATCAGAGCTCTCCCCTTTAGTCACCCAGAGATGGGTGAACTCTGCTAAATTCAGAGAGTACATGAAGCAGCTGTCTTGTCCTGTGGATCCTAACGGGGTTTTATGGCCTAGGTTCCAGGAATTTCACCTTTCCCAAGAATGGAGTTGGTGACATAAACTGGCAGAAGTGAGAATCATCACACTGGTGGAAAACAAGTGCCTCTTAACTGTCATTCATTATCTTCTTCCAAAGCAGAGTTGTGGATGTTCTTTTCTTCCTGTTAAGCAATAAATAAACTTCTAGTGCTTTAAAATACCATCTGTTGCTCTAAGGATTCCGTAGCTCTAATTCCACCGCTGTCTCACCAGCCTGTACTAAAGAGATGCCCAAATTCCACTGTACTTTCTCTGGAAAGGGTCAGGAACCAGGATTCCTACTATGGTTAAAACATCCCAAAGAAATGGTGAACAGTTGCTTGCTGTAGAGTTGGACTAAAACATTACTTTTGTGCCAGTCTGGATCAAGTCACACTGAAGACTTCTGATTTTTTTGCTTAAGGTTCACTTCTGCATAAATTTGTATTTGCCAGATGGTGTTTTAGTATAGCTACCCCTTGCACATCTCCCTCCAGCTGCATTGGTCTTGTGGGGCAGGCCACTAGTTTATCTGCTGTAACTTAAGACCTTTCTCTGCATGAGCAGGTTGAAAATACAGATTAAATAGCCTTTTGAGGCTTTCCCAAGCCAGAAGATCATGTACTCAACGCATCTGATTTGCTGTTTGCATCTAGCAGAAATACCCATAAACTCTGAGTACTGAAGCTGGATCTGAAACAACTCTGAGCTGTATGAAATTGGCCTTGTGTTGAGAGCAGGAAAAGCTCTGTTTTACCAGAAGATGGAGCCTTGCTACCATCAGATTGACTAGTGCCTGCCCTTTTTTTCTTCAGTATTTTATTTAAAAGGTGTTTTTACAACAGTGTTTGTGCTTACAGGAGAGTCTCTGTTGTAATGTTTTGCCTATTTTTTTTCAAAATGCCTTAATTTTTTAGGACAGCTTAATATGGTAAAGAATCGTGGATGACTGAGGGACAAAACACAACCCAGCAACAACTTAAGGTTCAGCTGGAATTTTAATTCAGGGGAAGAATGTACCTACAGTTTAGTTCATTTTCCTGATGGATAAATTACATGGTGTTTCTGTAAGTTTGTTTAAACACTGAATTATGTATAGGTTCTTTTCCATGTAGATATGAAGCCTCGTTATTAATCACCTACTACCTTGAAAATGTGGGATTGAATAAAACAGTTTGTTGCAGACACAGTCATATGGAGCAGATGTTTCTGTTGAAAATAATGCCTCGGTGTATGTAGATGCAACTGTAGTCTCTCTTGTTATAAACTGAAGTATTACTTCCTCACCAAGTTATACCAACTCAAGATCTGGCCATTGTTCTGTGAAATCACTAGGTTAGGAATTAATCATTTTTGTTTCTGTTTCATAAACTGTGTTCATTTACAGCAACAGGTTCTCACTCTCTTTGTATTGTGTCCAAAGGATGGAAAAAGCCACAGCAGTATGATACACACCCCATTGTTGACTGATGGAGGATGAAGCTGGTACAGGACTTTCTTAGTGGTATTTAAGGGTGGAATACATCCCTGGAGATTGGGATTTGAAAAAAAAAATGATGTAATTTTGAATTGTTTCCTATTAGAGTTGGTGAATTCTGTACTTTTAGCAGCCTTCTCCTATCTCTGACTCATTAAATTAATGAGTCTTGCTTTTTGCTAATGCAGCTCTGTATCTTCAGTGTGCCTGTTTCCAATCTGAAGGGATGCCTGATGGATATTACCAATGGGGAAAATTGCACTTACTGTATTGCAGCTATGTGCTTTGGGTTGAGCTTGCAATCTTAAACTGGCGTTGCTTTATTCTGTTCTCTATTCATCATCCAGGGATAATTGCTTTGTTACTGATTCATGTTTTGTTTACTCTTCAAGTCCCTCTTTGTTTTCTCTAAATAACCAATTTTTTCGTGTCCAGTTATCTGAGCTCTTTCTCCAGATTGTCTGTTAACTCTCTACAATATGGAGAGAATCATGATTGCTAGGCTGTGCTCCCTTGTAATAGCTTTTATAGTGCTCACACTAATCTCTAAAGCAACTGGATTCCTGAAGCATCATAATTACCGTCTCTGGAGGTGAAGTAGAGCTTGTTGTTCCTTTACGCCGTGCTAACATTTGACTGTGTTAACATGACACTCCCCTGGGTTTTGAGAAGTGTCCTCCTTCAGTGTGCAGCAGTACATTCCAGGGCTGCCCAGAAGTTAATTCACACTGTATGCTTAGCCACTTCTGCTTCCACTGGTCACACTCCCCACGCTGTAGCCTTCACACACTGCTTATCTGTGCTCCTGAAGGACCACCTAACTGCACACGCTGTTTTGGAGCTGTGATACTTTCTATATGCCAAAGGGAACACAGCCATAATTAAGACTTACTTTGCTTCTGCTAAGCATCTCTGGAAGTTCAGAATGGTGTCTGGTCTGGTCTGTCTGTCCTTTGCAACGTGTTGAATAGTTGTGTACTGTGGTATTTAAAATGTGGCTTAATCAGGGAATGGCTCATGGGGCTGGGTGGGAATGAGAGGGAGGGAGCTGCACAGAAGGTTTTATTGTGCATGTCTTTTGACCACTGAGTAGGAGAAGCTATGCAATCATGATACCTTTGATGTAATATTTAACTATGGGTGGTTTTCAACCAGCTTTTCAGATGCATGGCTCTTAAATTTTGTAGTTACTTTGCAATGGCCACAGCTGCATTACATAGCAGGGTAGGATGTCCTCAGAAGTGTCTGCTAAGAACAAAGAAATGGGCCTCAGTCCTTCATGTTAAAAATTGAGCTGTGTTGCTTCTTTCCCAAATTACTGATAGGCAGAGTGGCATTTTTACAGCCACGTGTGTCAAGAGGGTTCTTTACTGTGCTGTTTACAAATCTTCAGAAACTGCTATATTGTGCAGCTGAGGACATACATTTTTAAAGAACTTAAACACACACACAGGAGAAATGTCCCAGATGTACAGTAATGGATCCATAAAACTATCACTTTTTTAGCGTGGACGCGAGAAGTCAGAGACAGAGAAACTGTAATGTGTCCATTCCTTCCCCACCCCCAACAATCTATGTTCCTGTAGCATTAGCAAGCTGGATCCATTACTGAGAAGTAGTGGGGATACCTTTTTGTGGATCAATCCAAGAGCTGAAGTGCACTCAAAAAATCTTGATGTTCCTGAGCTGGTGCTATAAAATGCTGCTTGTAACTTCCCACCGCTGCGAGTCGATGGTTTGGTTGAAGCCTGGCATTTCAAACACTGCCTTGCTTAAATGTGGTTTGAGCAAGACTTATTAATGATGGCAGGGAAGTTTCAGCAGAACATTTTAGCACTGGCCTTGGAGTCCTAAATGTGTTTTGTTTTGGAGGACAAGTGTCTGTTAGAACATGGCAGCGCTTGTGTGTTTAGCTCTGCTTGCATTGATCCCATCCGAGGTCCCTCATCACTTCTGGCATCTGCTTTATCAAGCACACAGAAGCTTGGTTTTCCCTTTTTCTGTGTAAAATGCAAAGAATTTGCTTTTTTTTTGATTTAGTACCTCATCCTGGGAAGTGCATGTCACAAACCAACTCCACCTTCACCTTCACCACCTGCCGCATTCTGCACCCTTCCGATGAGCTCACACGAGTCACACCAAGGTAAGGGTTTCTTGTGATGGCAAAGTGTGGGGAGACTCTGTCAGAGCTTTCCCTGTAAGGAAATGGAAAGTCTTGGCATAACCAAAAGCATTAACTGCCCTGGGGAATTACAGCACACCCCGAAATTATTCCTCCTGTTTTGAGTTACCTCAACTTGATGTTACTTCCGAGGTATGTGTAATGTTTTAGCCAACCAAATTATCTGAAGTGTTGTCATCTCTTGTTAAAATATTGCAGGATCAGGCAGAATCCAGTTGTCATCCAATATCCAAACCTGACTACCCTCAGTTCAAAGTTAGTTGTAGTCCTCGTTTGTAAATGCACAGAATGTAGTGCCTCAAAAAAATATGAGGTTTTTCTAGGGAGGGAAGATCTAAATCTTTGGCACAGGAGAAGAAAGATGCACAGGTTAAAAAACCAGAGGAACTACATGATGAATGGAGGAGGAAATACACCTTAACAAAAACCAGGGAACTGTCTACTTTGTTCCTTGGTGTAATTGTTGGAAATGAGTTCACAGTAGCCAGATTGAAACTAATGAACTGGCTTAATAATAGTTATCACGTACGCAGCAATGTAGAAGGTGAAGATCTGAGAACCAGAAAGGGTGAGTGAATTTAGTACTGAAGGAAGGGATTTTCTTCCTTAGCAAACCAGTATTTAAAGTCTGGGTTTTTTCTGTTTAGAGGGGAATGCCTCATTGTTTTCTCTGCCCCTTCCAGCTCCTGTGTGAGTGTACCATTTTGTAGGTCCCCAGTCAGAGGTGATGTGTTTAGACATGAGATGGGCACTGATTGCCTAAGGAATGCATGAGAATTAAGGGGATTAAATATGAAAGCCTGCAAAGTGGGGAAGGAAATGGGTGATGAATACATGTTAACTTTTAGGCTTCTCCTTCTGAACTTAATCTTTAGGCTGGCTGTGTTTTCTTTACTGTCTTCCCTCAATGCTGCTACTGAAGAGATCTTTTATATGGCTGCAGTTCTATATTAGTTTCCTTATTATTGTTGAACTACTGTTAATTGTATGTGTAACAGACTCCTTGATTATGTGTAACAAATCTACTACAACCAACAGCTGAATTCAGTACATTTTCAGCTGCCTTGATTAATCCAAAGGCTGTATTTCATTCAGGAGGAAAAAAGAGCAAAATTAACCCTATGATGTTTTCTTAGGCATGTTTAAGGAACTCCTCCTTACCAGCTGTAAACAATTCTTCACAGGTCATGTGAGGAGGATGAGGAAACTTCATTATGTCTCCTTGTGCTGAGAGAAGGTATAGGGCAGACACTGTGACCCAGCGTGGCAGGGGGTGAGCAACACTGCCAGCAGGCTCTGCGCTGGCAGGGTGGTGTACAAGGAATGCTAGTGTGTGTGGCACCAGCTAACCTGAAGAGCTGTGATATTTGCCTACCTGGTTGTGTTTTAACCTAGCCCCTGACCCAGGTGATGCTCTAACCTGACTACATTTTGTCTCACTTAACGAGGCGCTCGCTTATCTGTTTTTATTTCCTCAGATTAATCTAAACTGTGCAACTATCACCAGGCTGAGCTGCTGAGGCTGCTTTGAGTCAGTGCCTGTGGCTGTGTCCAGGCTGCTCTGCAGTATGGGAAATGTTTCCCATTTAAAGCAACACCAGAGTGATGAAACAAATAAAGCAACAGCTACAGAACAACTGCTTTCTTCTGGAGATGTCTTTATTTTTTAATTGCACTGTAGCGTGTACTTGTGCTGACAAATTAATAGAAATACTAATCTGATTATCTCTGCATCCTAAACCTGGAAAGAACGAAGCTGTTGGAGCCAATGAGCCATTGGAGTGCTATAGTTTTGATCTCGTGATTCAGGACATCTTAGAAGTCTTATAATTAAAAACCTATGCCTGGGGTTCCAAAATGTGCTTGATCATACCCAGTAGAAAGTCAATTTGTGCAGAAAGTTCTCTTTCTCTTCCTTTTCCCTCCCTCATGCTTTCCAAGACTTCTGTAAGTCTGTCTTTAGCCACTGTGGGAGATGCACCATAAGGGTTGTCACGGCTCTTTATTTCCACCGTGAACTGGAATCAGAGTTCTGAATGTCCAGCTTTAATCGGTGATAAACAGAAGAATTGTGATCTAATTTCCCCTCAGCCTTGCCTTCAGAGTCCTTGTGCTGCTGCAGTGAGCACATGTGGCCTCCTTGGCACTGCTGTGACCATTGATTCAGTCACAGAATAGTAGAATCATAGAATGGTAGGGTTGACAGCAGGAAGGAGAAGTTGCCTTAGCACACTTGCCACGTGCACCGACAGCCACACACAGCAAGATGCAAGGCCACCAATTCCAGAGACA
>WBNH01012544.1:0-30054 GCA_013401255.1 Urocolius indicus
TTTTTTTTTTTTTTTGGTAGAGGAACATGCATGGACTGTTGACACTTGCTTTGCTGAGATGCTTTTTAAGTATTTAACATCTTGTGGTGATTTTTTTCTATTAGTGCTTGCTTATCATGCTGTACATTTAGCTTGGATAGTAAGCATGTAAGCTTCCTTGTTAATCATTCTGGCCTTAACTAGTGCCTCCCGCATGAGGAATGACAGAAAATTTTGTTTTATTTTCATGTCCATATTTGTGCCTCGATTTTCCTGCCTTAAAGTGCCCTGTGATATGATTCCACTGTAGGTTTCCCCTAGCAGTGAAGGCAATGTAAACTCTCCCTTTCTTGTTGCTGCTATCTACCTTATGCTGTAATGTAGTGTTTACCCAGGCCTTTGTGCATCTACCTTGAGGACTCCCTCTATGTCAAGGCTAATCTAGAAGTTTTCCATGAAGTTAAGAAAATCCTTAAAATTCAGTACCTGCAGCTATAATGGCCAACACAAATTCAGATGGTGATGGAGTTGCCAAGTCACCCATTTTTTTTTACTGTCCACTGGTGTGGAGGAAATCCTTGTGTAAAATTGGAGAGCGCTGTGGTGAGGGTGAGTGTACTCAGTTGCTCTTGACCATGAGTCTCAGCAAGCTCACAGCTTACCTGATCCTATGCTAGGCCTCTCAGCCAGAGCGGGTTAATCAAGGGGTGATAGCAAAAGATTTGAGTCAAGACTCCCATTAGAGAAGGCAGAGCTCTTAAGTACACTGAATTGTGACACCTTCAGCATTTTAGAAAAGATGCCTGATTTCTTAACTTTGATTACTCGCTGAATATACTGATGCACACACAAAGGGTGCCAGAGGTAATGGGGGCTTTGCAAGCTGATGATTTGTCCGTAATGCTAAGAAGAACACTTTAGTTTGCTGATTAAATGAAAAATGATTCTCTGAGATACAAAATCCTGTGTTCACTTATATCGACAGTGAACATATTTTGTTAAAGATTGTGGTCCTCTGTGTGGCAAATCTTCAGTGTGGATGCTAATATCCTCTCTAGGCTTGGCAGTACTCTGAGGCTTGTTTTTAAGTACAGAAAAAAATGAGGTTCTTCTCTTACACTTCTACCTAAAGTGAATTTCTATGCTGATATCTCCTAATTCAGGGACTTTCTCAATCTATTGTCAGCAAATATAATTTCTCTCAAATAATCTTGCTGTGATTCAACTAACCAAGATAAAGATGTGTATCTCAGTACCCAGCTTGATCAACTAGAGTAATTTTGCCTCTCAGCTTCCTGGCACTGCCTATACATATGAAATCCATTCTTCTGGCAGTCCTTACATTCCCTTGCTGATTGAAAACACACAAATGAATACCAATTAAAGGAAGAGAAGACTCCCTGCAGCCAGTATGACAGCCATCAAACGTGGCAGACAGAACCAGTCACTACTGTCTCACCTTTTATCTCTCCCCTTATTGTTACGATTACTCTTCATGGCTGGATGGAAGGTGAAAAGACATAATTTTCAACACAGAAGAAAAATCTGTGCATTTGCAGTGCCCAGCCCTGCTGCATACCTGGCTACTGCCTTCTGCTGTTTTTGAATCTTCAAACTGGATGAAGGACATAGTGGCCTAGTAAATAAGCTAGAAAGAAGCAGTTAAAAAGCACAGTGCAGGTCACTTCAAGGGAGACCCCTTCAAACTGAAAAGATGTCAGTGTATTAATATTTTAATAGATGGTTAGTGCAAAAAAGTCAATACTGTTCATGTCTTTACATAGAAATTGATAACTAAGTACTAATAAATCCGTTAAAACAGCTGTTTTCTGCACTGTATGCCACTGAATAAGATACTGGAGCATGGAGGAGAAAGTGCTGAGCAGGCAGCGATTTATCGTGAAAAATATATTATTTGCAGTATACTGGATACTAGCAAAATATAGTTTGGGCTTTACAGACCTCAGCAGAGAGCCTCGTTTCTGACTTTAAGCTGAGATGTTCCTCACTGTTCTCCCTCTGGCCTACAGGGTGCAGTGGGCCATATCATGCTGGGGCCTGGTTACCTTGGTGCCAGGATTCATTTGTTTCTTATCATGTCTTTGCTGGAAATGCTACATGACTGTGCATTTTTGTCTTCATGTTACATAACAAAGTGAGTCTGACTCGTGAAAACTCCCTCTGAAGATGCCAGTAACACATTTAGTTTGCTGACTGTCCTGAAAGTTAGAGAAAAGTCTACGAGGAATCACTGTGTAAGGAAATGTAACAGCTATGATCATCTAAGAACAGCTGTGTCTCTTTCAGTCATTTTCATTTAATGATTGGAATTTTCAAGCATTCCACCACTCTTACATGTGTTTGGTTGCAAAGGCTAATTTTTCTATAAAGACTAATTAATATTCCAGTCTATTCTTTCCTCTCCAGTACTACTTTCTGATATACTAGATTTTTTAATTATTATTATCATCATCACCATCAACTCTGGAGAAAGAAAAGTTTAAATAGGTGTGGATGTTGAGGTATTCATAATGAAGAGGCCTCTTTTGAAAGCAATGAGATGATATTCAGAATGGAGAGGAGACGAGCCAAGTAAAATAACTTAGAAGAAGTCAGAAAATATGGCTACTTCAGCTAGAAGAAAGATGTACGGAGAGCAGTAAATCCAAGAACAAACGGCCTGGTAATGCTATAAAATGTTAAGACTCAGGTATTGGTTCAGAAGAGAAATACAATGTAAGCAATATATAACCCCAGAATCAGGACAAATTATATGTGAGAAGGACTTGTGTATTTTACTTGGTGGTCTTGCATTCCCCCTCATCTGCAGCACCTCTTAAGGGGCAAATTGTCCTTCCTTCCTTGGATATATTGACTGATGCTGTGTGGTGGTTTAGGCCAATATCCACCCAGTCATAATATTACTCCCCCTCCTAAGCTGGACAGGAGAGAGAGAGAGGAATATAACAAACTGCTTGTGAGTTAAGATAAGGATGGAGAGATGAAACTTGGCAATTAGCACCTCCCCCACGGGCTGTGAGTGGATCTCTGCTTCCCGGCTGTCCTCCATGGACTGCAGGGGGATAACCTGCTTCACCATGGTCCTCACCACATATCGCAAGGGAGCCTTCTTCTCGGTGCCTAGGCACCNTAGCCCCCCTGCTACTGAAAAAACCTGGCCCAGGCCAAAACCACTACATGCTGTTTTCTCAGCGTCCAGGATTTCTTCACAGGGACATGTGACAAGCCTGAGAAATTTTGCAGAAGTCCTAACTGCAAATTTTCCAGCATAGAACTGGGCGTGCCCTAATAAACATGAAGAATTTGAGGAATGACCAAGAGGGTCATATGAGAGAAGTGGGGATTAGCTGTTTGTCTGTTCCAGACAAACAGCCTCTGGTAAGGAAATACACAGGTTGGAGGTCCAAGTTCTGCCAGCATTTTCCATCCTTTTGACTCGAACAAGGATACTGAGATGACTGAGAAGTACTTGTGTTTGTAGTAGACATCTCTGGGCCATGTCTACAATTTCTTTAAATTCATAACTGTATATGTTCCAAGAAACTGGAGACAGTATGAAAGTCACGACAATATTTTTAGAGAGGTAAGTGAAATAACCTTAGTAATTTTGGGTCAATCTTACATTGATTTGTGGCCAAAAGACTGAATGGCTAAAAGACTGAGGTAGAATTAATGTCAGTCAATAGGGCTTAAAAGAAAAAAGGTCTTGCCAAAGGTATTTAATTTAATTGCTTGAGATCACAGGTTTGATTGATAAAAAGTATAATAGTTTTCTTGGGCTTCACTTCCTTGGACACATGCCAGTCTGCTGTAATGATTCCTCAGCCTTGGCCTTTGCCCGCTTTAGGATTTTGAAAGGTTTCAGGTGTTGTCCATAGTTTGATGGCCTTTATGCCTGACCCTTGGTATTCAGCAGACCAGGCAGCCTTATGTGTAAGTCGCAGATACCTTCGCTGATGAAAATGTGCAGGCTTATGAGAGTGCCACAAGAACTCTTTGAAGTCTGATACGTGGCCCTACAGTGAGCAATTTAGCAGCTTGGTTTCTAGCTTATGTTTATGATACAAAATGGCTTGTATCTGAGGTATCTAACTTTTTATTCTTATAATCTATTAAATAAAATCATAACGAGAAAGCATAAAGCTCAAAATGAGAAAATACTTGCCTTGAGGAATCGTATCAAGGGCTAAGATAAATGGTTGGTAATTTGGGAGGCTTATATCAGTTGACTGATCTCTTTCTCCAGGATATATGTAGCTTGACCCCAACAAAAGTTTCTGACAGAAGGTACTTAGTAACATTTCATAGGTTCTGCTTTTTTTGGTCTCAATACACTTATGAAACAACCAAGCCTACAGCTGGAAGCACCTGCCATTAATTACAGAAGTAGTTCTCATGTTTGATTCTAGACTGAAAAGCCTGAGCTCATACTAAGATGTACACTATGCTGGATCCTCAGCTGTTAAGGATTTATTTAGCACCATCAACTTATCTGGGACTCCAGTCATTAACACTAGTTTAATTTTGCTTATTAAAAATGCCAATCAAAGAAAGGCAAGCACTTGAAATTCGCTTGTCGCTGGTATCTGTATTGAGCATCAAATGGAAAATTTTTATCAAAGCAGACATGTCCTCTCTTGGGAACAAACAGAATTCTTGACTTCCCTCTTACTTCAGTAAAATTTTCCCTTTCTCTTTCATAACATGGCTGATGTTTCATTTGGCATAGTGCCCTTGTAATTCAATGTTCAAATCTAAACATGACAAAAGGGAAATAAATAATGTACCCTTTCTTATGCCCTAAACCTCCAAGGTCTTTTTTAACCACTATTTTGAATATACCTACTGCTTTGATAGAGAAGAAAAACAAAGGTATTGGAACAGAGACAGCTATTCTGCCCACTCAGCAAGGCCAGTATTTGACACAGCCAGAGGAATACAAACATGCACAAAATTCAACTGATGTGATGGTTAATCCTTTTGGAAGTGCCTCTTGGAACATCCATCTAGGGCATGAAAACTACTGTATTCCAATGAGATTCCAATGGAGATACTGACTTGAAATAAAGATTCACTATCGTTTTTCAGGTAATAGGAATTAAGCATGTGCTTAAAAGTTTTGTTGACTGCAGATGTACTTGAAAACTTACCTGAACAGAAATAGCCAACTAAACCAGGAGCCTGTAAGATTTCTGCTAGTATTGTATCCGTAGCAAAGTATATTCTGTCAAAAAAAAACCCCTACTACCCTACTACCCTTCTCTCTTGTTCAGCATCTCTAAATCCTTGCTTATTTTTACATCCTGTCCTCTGATACTGCAGCAACAAAACAACAGATAGCCGAGTCTGGCTAAATAAAAAACCGCTCAGTTTTAGAAAATTTTGCATAATTATGCTATCATCAAATTTGCTAATAGTTTACTATAAAGAGGATAACATTATATACTTTTAAGTTCATCATATATATTACTATTGCTCAGTTGCAAGATATATTAGCGTTCCCTGTACTCATGAGAATGCCCATGATCTTTATGATCATTTTATAAGTCAAACTGTATTTTGTATCAGAGCATGTTTTGAGAATAGTCATAGTATCTACTTATTCAGTTCAGTGACTGTGTTTATAGAAAGGGCATCAGAGATATCGAAGATTTACCATTCTGCACCTGAAAGGGATTGTGCATGACTTCTGCTGTGCACTCTTCCCTTGCAAATACACTTGCCTACTTTTCACAGCTGGCAATTCAGGTCTTTTGGCCAGTCAGTTCCATACTTAGTTCAGAGGCATGTTTTCATTCTCTAAAGCTGTTAAAAGAATTTGCAGTAGTCAATGATCTACATCTATTTCTCAGATGGGTTCCCGATGGACAGCTGCTAGAAAGAGCTTTGCTGAACTCAGAGGCCTTTGGATCAAGTCTTCGGTGAGAGGATGGCAAAAAAGATAAATGATGTCTAAGTTCTAATTTTGAGTGAAGAAAGCAGGTTACTAGGTCATGCCAGGCAGCTATCTGTTGGGAATTGTTCTTTCATGCATTCTGGAATTCTATATAGCTTTTTGTCTAGGGGTCATGCAACATTCATAAGTAGCCGAAACAAATTAAGACAAAATTTAACAAATTAGGAAGATATCAAAATATAAAATACTGTAACACAGTAATAACTGAAAGGTAATAGAATAACAATGTAAAAGCAGAGGCAGCCATTCCCTGCTATTAATCATGGCTATAGTTTTGAATTTTAATAAACCTAAACGACTGCCTCTGTTAATTAGAAAGAGATTTCTGTCATGAAAACAAAATCAGTTTTCATCTGTAAATCTGTGGCTGGTCTGGGAAGCTATGTTAGTCCAATATTTTAGTCTTTCCTCTCTTTTTCCAACTTGATCCAATGTGACTGATGTCTCCTAACACCTATTCTATGGTGGAATTGTCAAGACAATAACAGATGAACACTGTTTCACGCTTCCTGAATTTCTACCTGGTGGTTGTGAAACGTATTAGTTTGTCAGAGCTTGGCTTATAAATGTATTAGAGGATGAAAGAGAAAAAAATGAGGCTGTGGAAAATCTGAGCTTTCAAAAAAAAAAAAAAAAAAAATCCCATTCAAGCAGAGGAAAGGAAGGAATGTGCTGAGAACCACCTATCTAGATTGCTGTGGAGTTCAGAGTCCTCTTGGAACCACAACTGTCAAATAAACTGCCCTGCTTCAGGAGAAGCCAGACATCTGAGTTAGTGTGTGTCTGTGGAGAGCAGCTCAGGTAAGCAGGAGTATAGCTTAGGCTGTGTCTAAACCATATGTGTCATAAATGGTAGCAGAAACGCGGGAAATAAAACAACAGTGTTCCACAGACAGCTCCATCTGCACATGTATCAGATGCTGAATTTTGGTAGGTCCAAAACCAGTCCACTCCATCCCATTGCCTGCTGTAGGTAGACAAAATTCGTATTTATGGTTGGAGGTCTGTTTAACTTATGATTTGATGTGCATCAAATAGGTCCCTTGGAACAGAACTCAATCTTTCATTTTCAAACAGTGGTCTTTCATAGCTGTGAAGAAAATAAAATTGGCTAAAGGGCTGTGGGCTAAAAGCAACCTTTCGCAATCTTTCTGACTCTCCAGAGAACTGAAACAATCGAAGTGAAAGGTGCCAAGTGCTACATGCATCTCAATAGGCAAAACCTGCAACCTAATAATGAACATTTAATTAGAACATTTAAATCTTCCCAATTGTAAGCCATCTACTTCAATGGGAAAGTCTCATTTGTCTCCGGGCAAAAATTTCCAAGATACTAAAAATTCCACCTATTTTTTTTCCCCAAACAACTGCTCCAGTTCAGCTGTTTAATATTAAAACAGAGATCTGCAGGGATCTGCCTGTCAAAAATGTAAGGACAGAGCAAAACAGAAGTAATTGAATGGGAATACTCAACTGCGAACTGAACAACCCAGGCAGTGATGTCTCTGCCAGCCAAGGACAGCTGGTGGTGTTAGAGATTCTGTTCCTGTTACAGTTTTCTAAATTTACTGCGCTGATTTCATGCACAGCTTTTGATTTTTATCTTCTCATCAAGATGGATGTGTCAGGAATATTTATAGTGAAAGGCACATGAAAGTTTGAGTGTTTACTTTGCAAACTATTACATGTGAACTATGGCTGATTTTTCCAAAGCATTTTTTTTAAAGTATTTTTCTTTTTCTTACTATTCACATTGTTTGCCTAAAACAAGAGATCAGGATCTGAACTTTAACAACAGCATATAACGTACTACAATACCCTACTGTGAAAGCATAGCCAACCACAGAAACATTTCAGGGCTTGACCCCTTAGGCTTGATTCACAGAAGCTATCCCTTCTCACACACGAGTAATCCCATTCAATTGACAAAAGTATGCTAGTTTAAGACTAAATAATTTTTACTTCTTGAATTTTAGTTTTGGGTTTGTTTTCCTTTTCTTAATTTAAAATCTTCCTTTGATGTTAAAGGCACTACTTCAGAAAACAGAACAAAATAAAAATGCCACAGTTTATACAGTTTTATAAGTGTTTATTTTTGTAACTCAGTTCTGCTAATGCCTTCTTGATTTACACTGTAACCTAGATATAAACGTCCCAATGCTGGGGCAGTATGATACAGGATAAGTGATCAGTGTAGCCTAGAAATATTTTAGTATTGTTTTTCACACTGGGGAACATGATACTCATAATGTGGAAGCCTGTGTCCTGAACATATTTTCTGAATATATCTGTGCTCTTTCATGTTTTAACAGTTGGTATGCTGTTAAATATTTTCTTAAGAATATTTTCTTAAAATTCTATATTTGATATTAATATTTGTTATAGGAATATTAACTTTTTATAGCTTTAGGCAGAGAAACACAAGAGGGCACTTTAGTCCATAAATTTATTCAAGCTGGTATCAAGGAGAGCTCTCTCTATTACTCTGACCTGTTTAAAGAGTTAAGCCAATGAAAAGGCATTTTTAGCACTTTCCCTTCGTGGCTAACAGAATGAAACCACAAAAAATTTGTAAAAGCTCCAGAAGTGGTGAACTAGGCAAGGGAAGGACAAGAGAGAAATTTGGGAAGAAAATGCATGCTGTGCCTTGGGGATGGAAACTGCCTCTTGTTAAACAACTGCTAATCAGCCACAGCTTGAGCTGTGATCTGAAACACTGGGTGTTAAGTGTGAGCAACTTGTAGAAAGCATCTCAGAAAAGGTTTTAGAAAATGATGTTTTTGATTAAGTGACTTGCTTCACTTTAGGTCAGAATCAGGCTGGGACTACTAAACTTCTGGAAATATAAGCACATGAAGTATAAAACAAAAGCTTTTATTTTAGACCTTTTTAACAAAACTTTCTTTAGGCACAAAGACAAAGCTGGAGATCCAGTAGCAGTCATTCAGCAGTAGAAGTTCTCCTTACCTTCTGAGTTCTTCAGTGACTGTAGTCAGCTGCAGAACACATGCAATTCCATTGTCCTTCCTTATCCTTCTGTACCATCAAGGACATTTTGCTGATAACAATGTTCCCAAGGCCCTATTCCATCCCTGTCTCTCTACAAAAACATGCTTTTCAAGTCAGCAGTTAGGCAGACTCCTCTTAAGCATTTAGTTGTATAGCTATTTACCACAATGTATAGCATGCCTAATTAGGCCATGCCAGTGAAGGGTTATGTCATCTCCAATACTCTCCATGCTCCTTCCTCCCACAGTTTGTGTGCATTTCTGACCAGATAA
Organism: Urocolius indicus; assembly: GCA_013401255.1. Lineage (NCBI taxonomy): Eukaryota > Metazoa > Chordata > Aves > Coliiformes > Coliidae > Urocolius > Urocolius indicus. Next base: position 9,238 of record WBNH01012544.1, read on the forward strand.
TAGTACTCTTGGTAGACATATTACTGTATCTGAATTTGATTAGATTTATTGACAAGGAAGCCCTGAGGGTTTTAGAAGATTTTCACCAATTTCTGGATGTTCCTCAAGACTTACCACATTGCCAAAGGATTCTTTTGAGGACCAGAAAGTAAGACAATTTGACAGGACCTCAAAGGAACTGAGACTAAACTGCATAGGGTACAGTATTGGTAAGTTGCATGGCAATGGGCAAACAAATTTGGAAGTAATATAACACACGTTTATACAAGCTTAGATTCCATAAAATTAACTTACCTAATCTATTGGCCAGTGTGTACGACGGGTCTTGAATTTGAATCTATCCATTAACAAGCTTATTTCCTTAGTTCAAGCTGTAGAGATACATGAAGGGACTGTATGAATGACAAAACGTTGCCATTTCAATTCCTAGCATCATCTGGGTTGAAGATACATCAGATACCACAGCAGCAATGTGACATGTAATGTATATGATTGAAGAATCTCTTAAATATTAAGCAGTGCATAGTAAAATAAAAGGGAACTATAAACCAAAGTAAGAAGGCCTAATGTATTCCTCATCACACAGCAAATCTAAGCACAGGCATACATGCAAGGCACCAAGGAATATATTTCTTGCAGATGAAAGATTCGGAGATGAGTTGTTAATAATTTTTTTTGAACTCTCATAATAAACCATCTCTCTCTCTGTAATTATAACCATCTGTAGAAGAGATGATAAATTACAAAAGTACTAAATTTCTTAGGCATAATATTGACCTGAGAAATTACTTTTTGGTCTGTGAGATTCAGTCTGGTTTTATTTATATTGTTTATGAAGTGGCTAAGACAAAGTTTGTAATGGCACTGCACTAAGATGATAAATTCACACCTGAAAGGGAATAACTTTTAAACCTTTGTTGCTGAAATTTATTAGCGTGCCTATGGTACATAGGTGTTTTTTTGAATCATGCTGTAGTTGGCTGAGAATCTTTTATTAGTGCTAGTAAGGTAATTGGAGCTGAGTTGCCAAAGGCTAGAGTGAGACAAGAGCATGACCCTTAGCTTTGAAATTACAGGCACGGTAATTTCTATGGTGTTGCTATGACACATTTCTTAACATTCACTTAGGATGAAACCTAGCTGGCCTACAAAAAAGATTGTTGAGTTATTGTATATGCAATGCAGGAATATACACTGTATGTATATTATAGATGGAAAGAAAGTATGGTGATGCATGTATATGCTATATGTAACATAATATTTTATCTGTAATGCCATTGTGCTATTTTAGTGTCAGACAAAAAGCCCAAGACGTTTTGTAAGGCTGACCTCTGGGTTTTAGTGGCCTTTATAATGGAACACATTTATTTGGCTTACAGATCACCTTGGTCTTCTCTGCACAGCTACAGAGGAATAAAAGAAGATGTGAATCTAGAAAGATATTATCACAGCAGGGTGTATAGAACTATTTTATTAACAGCAGACATGTGCCTGAATGTGTTAACATTTTCATATTGGTCTAAGAATGCCCGGTATGTGTTTGTTATTAAAATTTGCTTATTTTATGTTGCAAAATTAAGCATAAAATTTAAAAAAGGGTGAAAAAAAGCTGATCTTCGTTCATTATAAAAGTGTATATATGAAAAGTTTTTGAGTAGAACTATAATTTGTTTCACTGCTAAACATTTTATATTTAGATAAAGCCTTCTTTCCACATTCCTTTTAGAAGTGGATTAGATTGCTTTTATCCATCTTTCACAAGAAGATGCAGCTCTCATTCATTCAACCCGTTCATAATTTGAGATCTAACAGATTTGCAAGCAGTCCATGCAGATTTGTGCTTTACTGTGCACTATCAGCTGAACTCTTTCTGGTCTTTCCCTGTCCTGCCCCCAGGGATTTTCCAGCTACTCTGCAGGTTGGGACAGCTTTGAGTCCATTATATTTTTTGCTTTGCTGTGCTAACACAATAATATAGGCAGGCAAGGGAACATGCTACAGACACCTCTGTGGTTTGCCTTGCACTTATCTCTGGCTTGCTCTTGCTTGTCTTTTCCAGTAGTCACAAACCTTCAGGCTCACTGTGGGGAGACTTACAGAAATTTGAGAGAAAGCTGGAGAGCAGCAAAGAGGCCAGGAGGCAGCAGGGCAATTGCAATTTTTGCAATTTTGCAATTGCAAAAAAACTAATTTACTTCTCTGTCATCAGCTAGCTATGTAACCTTGAGGAGTCTGTTTCTATCAGCCTCTGAGAAAAAAAAAAGAGCTGCTGGCTCAAGAGATGTGACTGTGAGCCATAGTGCAGAGGCAATGAATTTGTTATCACCAAATTCTTTGGGCAGCACAGATGCCCTCATAGATTGCTGGAGTGAGGGATGGGAAATGAGAGGCCCAGAGCAGCGCTCTTGTTGATTAATTACAGTTAAAGTAGTGCAGCCCAGTGCTAGAGGCTTTCCTCACTGGCAAGGAGATGTAGTGGTGGGCTTGCTGGGTCGAGGGGTGGCGCATTTAATTATGTCCAGGCTGATTGCCACAAAGTAATATGATTAAAAAGCAAACCCACTGATGTGTGCTAGTATTTGAACAGCTTTTGTCACATCACATCTGAGAGTTGCCTGACTTGACATAACTGCCACAGGTAATAAGCTGGGATTTTGGCAGACATTTTCACCTTTGCCTTACAAGCCTTATGAGTTAACATATGAACCTCTACAAGCTGCAGCAATATGGTGTCTTGCTGTTCTATTGCACTTTCACTGAGGACTCTCTGGGCACAGATGAATATTAAGGCAGGCATTGCTTTTTCTGAGGAGCCTTCCTTCAAGACCTGTGGAGCAGGGGCTTTGCCTCCGTCTGGTCCCGCCCACGGCCATAGCCCCAGTTCTGTACCTTCCTTTCATACCCACACAGCAAAGCAGCTTGGCACACTCATTTAGGATTCTCTAGAAGATTGCATTTTGGTGGAAAGATTAGATGACACTGCCATTATATTTCAGCTAACAAAATAAAATTTCTTATAAATTCGGTTTTTAGTAGTGAGGCCATTTGAATTAATTCAAGTCCCAGTACATTTGAGTGATACCTGAATTTTAAAAACACAGAGGAGGAATCAAAAGGAGATCTTTCTCTGTATCCTGGGAAAGCCACCCAGAGTGTCTCATCCCTCCCCAGGCAGAGGAAGGATGGCTTCCCTGGGCCTGGCCTTCCCTTCTGGTTTGAGACAGAGAATATTGTACAGTAAACATGAAATTATGAGAGAATCAGCTTTCTAGATTATTATAGGTGATAATGACCTGTGGTTCCCAATGATGCAGAAGAGATTGGTGTCTAACTCTTCACAGCATCACTTAAAAATTTGGAATGATGAGATTTTTCCTTCTCTGTTTGCAGTTTCTCCCACCTAATCTCTCTGATCTCTCTCCTTTTTTCTTGTGGCCCTGGTGGTAGGTGGGTTGCCTATAGAGCAGCATTTTACAATACTTAAGTAATAATTTCTTCAAAGCACTGCTGAGAAGGACTATAATACAAAGCAGGCACCATAGTGTTTACTGAAAGGGCTGGGGGCCTTTGCTGGATATTAACTCTGTGTGCCGCTCTGCACTCAGTAGGCTGCTGCAGTGGTTACCTGGGCAATACTGTCTTACCAGGTCAGCTGGGAGACCAGAGAGCTTTGATGGGCTTTGTTAGCACTGAGCAGAATAGTGCTGGGGAACTGCTCCATTTTATTGCTACACTAATGCTTACTTTTTAAAGAGAGCAGCTTTTGAAAATTAAAATTCTTAAATGACTGTTTAATTTTGTTAGGACTGCTATTACCTTCTCCATTAATCCAGTGCTAACTGATTTTGATTTATATGCTTATTGACATTTACCTGCTTATTGTCAGGGCTAGAAACGTATAGATTTTTTGCAGGATAACAGCTGGGCACTTGTGAGTAAACCAAAAGCTTTCCACTTGCTGGTAGATGCCTTGTTCCAATGGATTGTTTCTCACTGATATGCCACTGAGCACTGTGGAAGGCAGTACTTGGGCATTAAAATAAACTCTCATTTGAACAATCAGTATCTTGTTCAACTTGTACTGAATGGACAGTGAATGGACATTGAATGGTTTTGCTTGCAAAACCTGGATGGCCAACAATCAAAGTGGGAGCTGAAGTATCACTTTAATGCAGAAGCCCTTCTGTGTAGCCCAGTTAGGGTAAATATGCTTCAGATATACTGCCCAGAAGAAAATGTATGGTGTGGCGTGGAAGGGTGTTGTACTGCTACATCAGGACTCAAAGACCATTGTACAGGAAGATTTCTACTCAGAAGGGACACTGTGGATGTTTCTAGACATGATAACCCTCTAGTACGAGCTAGGTCCCAAGTAGGGACCCAAGTAGGCATATTCCCAAGTAGTTTTTTGGTGACTGTTACAGCAGTGCTTTTCTTTACAGATGAATGTCCTCCATTAGTAAGCTGCATAAATACTCCAGGTCTTATGAATGTGGGGTCCTTGGTCTTCATGTTTTCTCAGTCTCCTTGAACTTTTGTTTGTAGAGACTATCAGTTACTTTTTGTGATTCCAGTATGTCACCAATGTTCCCAAGACTGTTTTACTGGGTCACTTCCATAGGCATTGCAGAGCTTCTCAGTGCCAATGGTGTTGGGTATTTCAATAGCCATCCTGTAATGAGAGGAGAGCAGTAACAAGCAGATGCACAACCCTCTTTTCTGAACGTTGCTTGGAACGTGAATTAAGGATATAGTGGTAGTCTTATTAACAAAATTACTATCTTGATTTTGGCTAAGGTAGAATTAATTTTTTTCCTAGTATCTGTGTTTTGGGCTATATACAGAGCTATGTTTTGGCTTTATGCTGAAAAGAATGTTGATAGCACAGGGATGTTTTGGTTATTGCTGAGCAGTTCTTGCACAGTTTCAAGCCTTTTCTGCTTCTCCCCCTGCCTTCCCAACAAGTGTGCTGGGGGGACCACAAGAAACTGGAGGGAGCATGACCAGGACAGCTGACCTGAACTAGCCCAGGGGATATTCCATACCATAGGATATCATGCCCAGTATATAAGCTGGGGACAGTTTGCAGGGAGGGGGAGATCAATGACCACTGGGTAGTGAGCCATGGCAATGGGCATTACTTATCTTTCTTGGGTTTTATTTCTTTCTCTCTTTTTGTGATATTCCTTTTCATGGCAAAAATTATTATTATAACATTTTTATTACCACTGTTATGATGTGTTACCTTATTTATTACCTTGTTCTTATCTCAACCTATGAGTTTTATTTTCTTTTCTGATTCTCCTTCCCATCCTATGCAATGAGCAGGCAGGGATGGTGAGCGAGCATCTATGTGATGCTCAGATGCTGACTTGGCTTAAGCCACAACAATTACTCAAACGTTTGCTCAGTAGTAGCATTTTGAAGCACTTTTCACCCCTGATGTGGCTCTAACCCTAAGGGGCCATCTTGTCTGTCCTGAGCCCTTGGAAAAATATTTTTTTATACTATGTGTAGAGAAGCTATTTCTTTAAAAAGACTCAGTACCTTAATCATTGTTATCAATGGAATAGTTCAGCAGAGAAAAAGCACCTCATTAGAGGAATTATGCCAGTAAAGTTTCAAGAAGACCTGTGATATAGAGTCTATGCTATGTACAGTGGATAGTCCTAGGAATAGCTTTTTAAGGATGTATGGCTGGAGAACTGCATCTGTTTTTCTACCAGTTCAAGGGGATTTAAATACAAGGATCTTTCTTTCAATGCAAAAAATGTATTTTTGATTATGTCCTATAGCTACTTTTCTTGCTATGGAGAATAATAGTCATGTGTATCCATTGTAGCTAATGTAAGATTATACAGAGTAAACAATTTGACTTTGGATTCATTCATGTGTTCAAAAATTTTTCAGTATGAGGATGTACTAAAGGTCTTTAGAAATGCCATTTCTGATATGTTATGGCCTTTCTTGGAAGTTTGACAAAGCCAGACCTCATGTTTTGTTTGCAAATTTGTATTTCAGTCAAACAGATAAAGGACTGAGCAGTCAACACACCCATTATTAGTGAATAATAATAAAAAGTATTAAAAAAAACACATAGCATTCCTTTGACTGGATGTCCAAACTTTAACTTAAGCAACTTGTCTACTGTACAACTCTGTGAAATCAAGTCATTGTTGTTAAGTTGTTGTCTAAGGGGAGCCTACTAGGCAAAGAGTGCAAGATAAAAGCAGATAAAAAAAAGATAAAAGCAAGATAAAAATTTGCAAGATAAAAGCAGATAAAATTTGAAAGCTCAGGCTTGCATTGCAGAAAACAGACTAAATACATATTTTTAAAGTTGGAAATGTAACTTAATTCACAAAGACAAAAGTGTTCTGAACTAGTTCCCCTACTGAGTCTAAGTCTCTCTATAGTACAGAGAAGAGGGATGTTTTATTTTGACTCCCTTTCTAAAGAAAATCAAATCAACAGCAATAATTCTGACCCACTGCAACTATCAAGTACTGGCATTTGCAGAAAAATGGGGACCTTATGTGAATGACAGTCTGCATGTCACTTGGTCATGAGCAATGTTTTGAAATATTCCAAAAGATGTTGTGATATTTATTAATGGTTTCTATTATCATCACACCTATTTAATCTTTCTATATTTTTAGAACTTGCTGTATGGTAAAAGCTGAATATCTGTTAGCTAGAAATGTAAATAGATGGCTGCATACTGATATGTGAAGTTTGTAGGTTATTTAACAAAGAATGGGAAAGAAATAAAGAGTGTATGTGTAGAGCACTGGAACAGGTTGCCCAAATGGGTTATTGAATCTTCTCTGGAGACATTCAAAACCCACCTGGACGAGTTCCTGTGTGACCTACTCTAGGTGGTACTGCTCTGGCAGGAGGGTTGGACTAGATGATCTTTTGACATCCCTTCCAACCCTTAAAATTCTGTGATTATGTGTGATTCTGTGTGGATAGCAGAGAACAGACTTTAAGAAATGGGAAGGATATTTAACAGCAAAGCAGGGCTTCATAATGATGGTTGGTAGTAGGTCTGGGTGTGTTTCCTCTGGTTCATTTGCCTTGAATAAGAAAAGGACAAACCAAACTATTTTTAACATGTGTACTATAGGTGTTATTGGTGAAAGTTCTAGAAAATTATGAAAGAAAGCTGTAGAATAAATACAGATGTAAATGACACTTATTTTAATGAGCAATACTGTAATCAAAGTTTATACTTGAAGTAAAATCAGAAAAGATGAGAAACAGTGAGTCTTAAAAGTACCAAAGAACACAAATCTACATGTTGTAAATAGTGACTGACAAATTATGACTTTGTGTCTACTTTTAGAATATAATTTGAAACTGTCATAATAGTGATGAGATTCTTAAAATAAAAATGTTCAAGTTACTGTGTGCATAGTTATAATTTGTGCTGAATATCCTTAAATAAAGTCTTGCTTTGTTAAGAACATAATGGAACTAGGTCTCACATAGAATGCGTATTTTATGTATTCAACAGGAGTGTTTGCAACATAGTCACATGTTGCAACTGTCAGGGAATGATTGGGAGACTTTTCTTTAAACCAAGAAAGAATGCTATAAAAGGAACAGCACTACTGGATCTGCCAAGAGCAGACTTTTACAGAGTCTCCTTTGCTTTGCCAAAGCTCCTCAAGATCCTTAATGTAACGAACAGAAGTCAGACCTGAAGACTCTTCTCGCCTCACTGTTGGTAAGGGCTCATAGATTTCAAAACACAAACAATAACTGCTAGATGAAATGTAGCATTTGGAGTAATATTGTGCCAGTGCAGCTGGTGCTCAAACAAATTTTCTTCATTACAATTTCCTTTTGAGAATGAAGTTGCAGCTGAGTTAGCCTGACACTGTAAGTTACTCTTTTGTCGCCCCCACAGATGCTGAGTGATGAGGAAGCAAGATTTTGGCAGATACAAAAGAAGCTCAACCTGTGACTTCAGACCTCTGAGACCTTGACCTTTTTTCATAAATGGGCTCTCATACGTTTGGATGACTCCAGGGCTGGCAAGTTTGCTTATTATCTCTGAGGGATTTGTGATTGAAGGACAGATATCGGCTTAGGTGTTGTGCTGTGCTAGGCATGCATTTAGGTTTGCTATTTTCCTGAGAGGAAAAGATCTCCACAAACAGAACATGATGCATCGGCCCATAACTTTTCAGCCATTCACTTTAGTAACTATTTTTTCCAGTCTCTGTGAGTAATTGTAGCAAGTACTAGATATTCTATATTGTCTGTCTCCTGATCGTACAGACACCATCAACCCCATCCTGTAGTATTTCTGATACAGATGCACAGACTTCTGGGAAAGCCCGATGATCTAAACCTCCTGTTACAACCTGCTTTGGTGTCTATTGTTGCAGGAATACTTGGGAGTCATGAAGTCTGGCTGACTCACCTCCCGAGCTATAGTAGTAATTTTCCATTTATACAGGGGTAGAGCACAAGAAGTGCTGGAAATTTCCAGTTATCTGTCCCTTGAGCAAGGTTAAAGCCTGACTGGATGCCACAGACAGAAACCACAATGCAGACCTAACATACACACTCTGTTGAGGGTCGGTGGCACGCACATCATTGCTTCCAATCAAAGTGCTTAAGGTTGATAAATATAATGACAGCCTAGATAGTATCTGGAAGTTGCCATCAGTTACTTTGTTGTCACAAGCTGAGCTGATAGCATCTTTTTTAGAAAACTTTATCACCAAGCTCTGGATCCCATTAAAATCTCGTGCTATTATATAAATGGCCATGGTCTTCTCTGTCTTTTGGCAATAATGAGCAAGTCTCACTCTCCAGCTGCATAGCCTTTTAGAAAATTGATATCTCCTTCTAATTTATCTGAAAATACAGATCTCAGAATAGCACACAGACAGCGCTTCTGAGGATAACTAATGATATTTTACAAAATTCAAATGCTGGCCATCCACCAGCATTTGTTTAGCTAAATCGAAGTGCAGTGTTCCTTTGTGAGCTGATACTAAAGCTGAATGCAATTAGAGGCATGCTGAATAGTTTACCAGAAATCAAAATCTCTCTTGACTCTGGAAATACGTCTGGCTTATACCAAGAGGAGAAAAATAAAACCTAAACTCCTGTACCCATGTCCAAACCTACTGTCAGCACTACAAATTATAGTGGGATAAATAGAGATAAATAGATAAACTTCTGTCATGTCAAACTGTGATACAGAACCACCCTTACTTAATGATAAAAACCAGGCAGTTTTTTTCTATTTGTCACCTATTAGAAACTGTCTAGTGTCTGCCACTACTTGAAACTATGCTTACAGCTGTTTTGAATAGCTGATAAACAGTAATCTATTCACTATCCATACCCTGAAATTCTTTTAGGAATGGAACTGAATGTGTCTGTCAGAGGCACAGCCTGATAGCTTGAGCGCTGTCACACTGTAAGCTAAGGGTTCTTCCTATTTTTTTTTTTTTCCAATTAGGTACCAACATTCAGCAATTACAGTGGTCATAATTTAGCCCACCATTCACTAAATTTTCAGCTTGGGTGTGTGCCAAGTGTCTCCCACTCCAATGTGATTTATACATTGCAGTCTAACAAGTTATTTCATATGTTATATGTCCTGGTTAAGCTTTCTTCACCATAACCCTCCTACCAAAAAAAGATCACATGGGAGAATTGTGCAAATATAGAGTATAATGGATATTATTAATCAGCTCAATGTTGATTTGCAAATGTACTCATTATCATTAGGGAAATTTTAAATACATTTTTGGGTGAACTGAAAAGTTTCAGCGAACAGCTGTCTGTGTAATTTTGTAGATCTGAAGGTTCTTTCTCAAACCTGATTACTGCATAATTGCAGTGGCAACAGCAGTCTTATGTTTCTTCCCGCCAAAACTCCTATTTGAAGAAAGTCTTGTGTGTGACCTTTTGGCTATGTCAGCAAGCCTGCTTTTCTTTTGTAAGTTTTGGTAGGAATGCTGGCATCTCCTGTTAGTTTCCTTGCAACAAAGTTGACCACTGACATTTGCTCCCTATAGAGCCCCAGCAGTGACTCCCTGTAAAACCCATGACCTGAGGATCTGATATTAGGATTCCCTTGTCCTTTGGGAACCTCTTTCTTCTGGATGGAACAAACGTGCAAAACTGAGAGTCTTACAGTTTACTCCTAATAGAAGGAAATTTTGGCAATTAACTTAGGCTTTGTCTACATGTCTGTTCTTTTAAAACATATAGATGATCCTACCTGCTTGAACATGAAGAGAATCGAACATCTAGAGCTCCAAAATTCTGCCAACTGAAAGCCTGACTCAGAAGTGTGTTCTTAATGCTCTGTCACTAGCAGAGGTTTGAGTGTCTTTCTCCCATTTGTTTCTGAACTCTCTCTCTGTGCCTCTCTCATAGGCATCTGGAAGGAGAAGAAAGCAAAAAAGCCATTAAAGGCTGGATTGATAGGCCAAGGCCAATTGTGTGTTGTTCAACAAGGCTAAGTGCAGGGTCCTGCACTTGGGCCACAACAACCCCAGGCAACGCTGCAGGCTTGGGGCAGAGTGGCTGCAAAGATGTCCTGCCAAAAAGGACCTGCGGGTGTTAATCGACAGCCAGCTGAATATGAGCCAGGAGTGTGCCCAGGTAACCAAGAAGGCCCAGCCTGTATGAGAACTAGTGTGATCAGCACTGCCACAGAAGTGATTGTCCTCCTATACTTGGCACTGGTGAGGCCACACCTCAAATATTGTGTTCAGTTCTGGGCCCTTCACTACAACAAGGCCATTGAGCATTCTCCAGTGTGTACTGGACAGATTTCTAGTTGCAACACACCTTAATAAACCACCTAACAGGCTGACTATGCTCTGAGTAATGAAATTCAGAATAGGTAAAACCTCTTATAAATACCTATGCTGAGAAAGAAAGTGGATTGTCTCATGTCCAGTGAGAAGTGTTCTCATCCTGAACCATTTCCTTTGTTCAGAGCTTTAACAGGGTCTGTATCTTCTACCCAGATACTTGTTTTCATTAACACTGAAGAAGTTTAGAACATGAGCAGCTTCCATCTATTCTTTTAACCAGTTCCCCACTACTTGTTCACATCTAGTTGGGCTGGTGCAGCTATTTAAATACTGATACATTTAAACTATCCGAGTGAAAAGATCTAGCTGATTGCACAGCAACATAAACAGTTGTATTGGTCCAATTAAGGGACAGTACAAAAGTAATGGAATTGTGGCCACCAAAAGAAACATTTGCAAGATGTATTTGGACAGATTGCACTGAAATCAGCCACTCAAGTCAGAAGTTATCAGGGACATGCATATATGCACACATGCATAGATAAGATGCCTGGAAAGGAAGCCCCTTAAGGAAAGGCAAACCCTTTTCAGGTTTCAGGTCCCTTTCAGGACCATTTTTTCAAACATAATACTGAATAAATGCAGTAGATATCTAGACAAGTCATTAGTGGAAGGTGGAATTAGTGCAGTGGAAGGCCTGCACCAAACCTAAGTGTTTCTACAGCTTGTATTGATGCTTTATTTACTTAGATTTTCTAGACCTGTTGTATCAGAGTTGTCCAATAGAAACACTGAGAGGGACTATCTGGTTGTCCCATAAAGCTAAATTGGATACTCTAGGCATATGACTATGTGCAAATATGAGCTGCTGCTTGCAGTTTTGGATTCAAAGAATTCTTCTTTTTAACCTAAAATATTTTTTAGTTCTGATTTTTGTTATAACCAGGTTAATGACATGAAAGACACCCATCAAAATGAAAGAAAATGCCTAAGAAAAATTAAATACACAATGTTTTGGGCAATGCTTTCTTACTGACTAACCTGCTTGTTTCATTGTCACCAACAAGGACATTGTTATTCTTACTTGTGTTTGTTGCTCTGCTGAGACATCTATTAAGCTTTGTATTCAGCCATAGGTAGAAGTCATTTAGGTTTTCAAATTTAAAATGCAAGTAAAGAGAAATCACATATGCAACTGTCCTTGAAGAGAGTAGGAGGATGATTAATCTAAGAATGCACCTCACTCATTGAGATAACGGAAAATGTTTGGGATTATGAATGTGAGAAATCACTGGTGAGGGGCAGAATGTCCTCAGCTTAACTTGACTTCAATTACATGAAGAACACATGGGTTTCCCAGAAATTTGACTCTTAACTGGGGAAAAGATTTTGCCCTTGGATCTAGTGTCTAATTAGTGCATTACATCAAAACTGCTTAATATTATTACTGGTGTCTAAAATCACACCTTGTCACTGGAGTTTTAGTTCTTGGTTAAAATATAAAAGTAATTTGTAATTTTCTAATCATCACCTTGTCACTGGATTTTTAGCTAAGCAGGAACAGCTTCTTTTAGGGTGCCTTATGCCCAGTCTACTTGTAGATATGGTTTTTTAGGAATGGTGTGATTTTTGTGGTTTTGTTTGTTTTGTTTTGCTTTGTTTTGTTTTGTTTTATTCAGCCCAGCTGCTAAACAAGAGCTGATCATCAGATGAGCCCCCTGGGATCTCTGGGCACTCCTGATAAATATGTATAAATCTTTGTCATGTACATATGCGTACATGGGGTGCCCATGATGTCCCTGGTGTGGGGTTGCTAGAGGGCATTTAATGATTGCTTTTATCCTTTTCCCTTGCACTTTAAGAGCTATAAAAATCTTTAGGCAATGAGTGGTTTAGGTGAAACAGTAAACTGAGAGTCATTGTATTTCTCCACTACTTGCCTGCCAATAATATTTCAAATCTTGAATTCATTCTTATAAATCCCAGTCTCTTATCCTACTTGTTTTTTGGGTCATAGCATTTATGACCAAAATATGAACAAATGAGAAACATGTCAGGAGGTTGGGACATCACTTTTTTCTGTTGTATCTATTGACAGGACAAGGGAAAAGAAGCTGGAACACAAAAAGTTCCATTTAAACATAAGGAAAAACTATTCTACTGTGAAGGTGAGGTAGCCCTGACACAGGCTGCCCAGGGAGGCTGTGGAGTCTCCTTCCTTGGAGGTCTTCAAGACTTGCCTAGACACATTCCTGTGTGACCTGATCTTGGTGGCTCTGCTTCTGCATGAGGATTAATTGGACTGGATGATCTCTAAAGGTCCCTTCCAACCCCTGCCACTCTATAATTCTAAGGACAGGCATCTTCTGCAGTTCAGGAAAGCATCTGAACAGAAGATGTAGCCCAGACTGCTCATTAGAAAGCAGAGAAGTGTACTCAGGGAAAGCAGAACTCTGCTTAGATACTACATACTAAAAATGAATGTTTTGACTATCAGCTGATAAAAATATCTGATCAATGGACATGTGCTCAACAACTGACTTTTGGTACCAGTGAGGACTGGAGCAGGATACCACAATTATTTTGGAGACAAGAAAGAATCAATCCTTTCAAACAGTAGTTGCTAGAAATTGCTTTTGCAGAAATCTGTAAGAAGTAAGAAATTACTATCAAGGCTGAAAATATTTGTAAAAAATAATTCTTTGAGTACTTTAACCTAATATTCAAATGCATATCATAACACTGGGTGAAAGAGAGAAGAATTTCATGAGAAGTGACACATTATTGCCTGTTACCCACTGCATCTTAATTAGATTAAGCTTCCTGCTCTTTCAGGAGCTTAATGTCAGCTATTATAACCCTGACAACAAGACTTCTCATATCTTTTCTGTTTCTCCGTCTTGTCCTAAGCATTACTCAAATGAATATATGGTTTAATGATATATAGAACGAGCAAAAAAGATTTACTACAGTGTCATGGTTTTGGTTTTGGTGTTTTTCTTCTTTCTTTCATCTTCTATACAGTCTAATTTTTTTAGACTTTTTTTTTTACACTTTTTTTTTATATTGATTATTGCTTAGTTGTATAAATAATATCAGTATGTGTAGTATTACACTATCTTGGCTACACCTGATTAGGCATGGATACAAAATTGCTATGAGAAGTGAGTTACCATGTGAAGTATGCAGAACTGGAAACTAAACACATTACAAAACAAACAGCAGCCTAGAGCAAAACAGTACCAGCTCTCTATTCAAACCAATCGACAAAAAGAGAGAAGTGTTAGCACTGGGTTGTCTTCCGATGACAAAAGGAAAGTAAGAAAACTCTAAGATTGTAAGAAATCTGGATGAAAACAGAAAACAAAATAATTGAAGCCAATGTTGGAGAATTTGTGTGTGTTACAGCTGACCTGAGCTGTGCTAGAAATCTAGTGTTTTTTCTTGTAGATTGTTTTTTCTTTCCAGAAAAATTCTAGAATTTTTCTTCCAGTCCAATAAGCACAAACTAGCTTATTCAAAAGTAATCTTGTGTTAATCAAGCTATGTTTCTTTTGGTCCTTAATTATAAATGACAAGTTATTACACTTAAAAAACCAAATCTAAACAAACTTGTAGGTTCCAAATTAAGTTAAAATATGACTACTGAAGCCTATTTGAACATTATGAAAAATGGTGAGATGTACTTAGAACCAGTGAAAAGAAGGAAAAAATATCAAACCCCCTACCCAGGTTCTCATGAAGACAGTTAGGTAAGTAGCTCATGCTAAATTCAACATCACTAACAACATCTGAACTTGCTAATTCAAGGCTATCTGTATTGATACTGCCTAAATACAGCTATACCCTGCATAAAGAAGCTGCAATGTTACCATGATTCCATGTTCAGAAAAAAACAGGTAGATGTACATTGTAAATAACAAGATATTATAGTAGCAATTTAATAGGTTTGAGAAGAAAGTTTAGAAATGGATCTAAAGTAAAATTTATTCCTACCTCCTTTTGTTTTCTTTTTTTTTTTTTTTTAATACGCAAGGAGTAGAAAAGTCATTTGAGATACATTGAATTATAGTTTTTGTTTATTGATATTATTTGCATTATTCCACATTACAAGGTTTTGACACAAAACTGGGAGGACTAGCTGATTCCTCAGAAGGCTGTGCTGCCATTCAGCAGCTTGAGAGTTAAGCAGAGAGGAACCTCATGAGGTTCAACAAGGACAAGTGCAGCGTCCTGCATCTGGGAAGGAAAAACCCCATGCACCAGTACAGGCTGGGGATTGACCTGCTGTAGAGCAGCTCTGCAAAGAGAGACCTGGGAGTGCTGGTTGATAATAAACTAACCATGAAACAGCAATGTGCCCTCATGGCCAAGATGGTCAATGACATCCTGGGATGCATCAAGAAGAGTGTNGTAATGTAATGAAGCTGGAACAAAAAAGGTGCCATTTAAACATAAGAAAAATCTAGTTTACTGTGAGGGTGAGGGAGCACTGGCACAGGCTGCCCAGGGAGACTGTGGAGTCTCCTTCCTTGGAGGTCTTCAAGATCTGTCTGCACACGTTCCTGTGTGACCTGATCTAGGTGGCTCTGCTTCTGCAGGGGAATTGGAATAGATGATATCTAGAGGTCTATTCCAACCCCTACTATTCTCTGATCTGTGAAGAGTCCAATATCATCTCGTTTGAGCAAGAGATCTCAGCTACTTGGCTACTCTGACTACTGAAAACTCCTACAGAATCAGAGGAAGTACAGGACAATACTACTTGTAATAAGCTAATTCTACCCATAATTTGCTTCAGAATTGTGATGGGAATATCTAAAAAGAATAGGACATATCTGTGTCAAGCAAGTTCCCTGAATAAATTAAGAGAGCACTGCAACACAGAAATTCCAGTTCTTTTCCCCATTTTAATAGATTTGGTGATTAAGTAGCAAGTTAAAACAAAACACCAAGGAAAAAGTAGTAGAAGAAGGTAATTCCCATCAGTAGAATGTGATTTCTCTGAAGTCCATTAAATATATCTTTATTAAGTGCACTGTGGCCTTCTTGTGCTCAAATGGCTAGAAGTCTGAATGTCTGTATATTAGTCTAAAGTACTTATAGCTTACAATAGTAATACAGCCACAGCGTGAAAATGGAAATGCAGAAATGAAGTTTACGAAGTGTTCCTTTTTTTGCTTGAATTGCAGCAAAACCAGAGCTAATTTGAAGATGAATTGATTTAAATGAACTGAGTGTCCAAGTTGTGCTCCAAAGTGTAGGTACTGTGGCTGAGATTGTATGTATTTCTGTACATAATTACCCTTTTGGATTGACTATATTCAATTTTCCCTTTGAATATTGGATATACATTTTAAAAATACCTTATTTCTAATGGTTTGAAAATGAGGCCTGGAAAGGAGAATATGTTGTTTGAAGAAGTATTCTAATCCATCACTTTTTCCTGATTTCTGTAAAATTAAAATATGTAAACATAACCTGCATTGTATTATTCGTGTCTTTACTAACTTAAATAGAAGCAATTTTTAGAAGATTTTAATTATTTTTTTTTTAGTTGTGCATATTTACCCCTTTCTCCTGAAGGTTGATGGGGGTAGTTGTTTTCATGTAACTCCACGTATAGACGTACGTCTATGTAGCAAGAGTAAAGAGTATCACATGGGAAGCATAAGATAATTTACCACCTCTTAATCCTGTATTCAGAAGTACATGATATGAGCTATCTGTCCAAGCATCCAAACAATGATTTGTAAAAATTTTGAATCACAGAATCACAGTATCTCAAGGGTTGGAAGGCACCTCTCTTGCAATTACTCTTCCCATAAGCTCCGATTAATTGCAATACTAAATTCATATAAAAACGGTGATTCAAATCTGTGAGCTGCCATTTGTGTACTAGGCACGTATGCATTTCTCCCTGCTGTCTGTTTACATGCTGTGGAGGTGTTCATCATAATCTCGCATTAAAGCTTTTTGGTTGTCAAGAATAAGATGTCATGCAAATTACTCCATAAATCATGTGTCTCATAAAAATGGAGCTGCGAAAACTACTTTGCATGAGAAACTCCATTTTGAGGTTTATGAACACAAATTGGGAACATTTACAGAACAATTGCTGAAATTAGTGTTGGGTGAGGAAGGAGAATCACCTGTGTTTACATAGAGAGCAGTTATGGTAGATAATTTTACCAGTGTTGGTAACGAAAGAGAAATTCTTAGACCAGCCTTTCTGCAATCAAGTGTGAACTTGTGTAATATTTCTTCCATAGTGCTTCACTTTGAACTAGAGTACATTGTTACAGAAGACTTTTTTACTCCAACTTCCTTTGCTTCATAAAACACATTGCCAACTCAGACTACCTCTTGGGTTAATAGCGTTTACACTTGATGCTTGTGCATTCTAGTGCACTATAATGGATTTCCTTCTTGGAAAGAATCAATAATAGATAAAATAAATAAACTTTATTTTGTAGGTTCCTATACTACTTCAAGTTCACATGAGCTTTCAAAACATAATTTGTTGTTCTAGCAGCTGCAAAGAAATTCAAGCTCAACCTAGTAGAAGATAGAATCAGAGCTGAAAAGTGTCTCTGGATGGAGAGCATTTTTCCCAAGATAGATGAGTGCCTAATGCAAAATTGAGTCCAGTTAATTTTCAATCTGCTTTCATACTGCATACTGCTTCCAGATCAGTCTTTCGCAATCAAGATGCAAAAGGAGTGTATACAGATAAATTATCTCCAGCACTGATAGATTCTTTGTGTGTTCCCAAATGTCTTCAATATGACATTGATGTTTATGATAGATTTTGCACATTTTATGTACAAACATATGTGAACAATTTCCTGTTTCTGACGTGTTTTAAAATAATCTTGCAATATTTACTGTTCATGTTACATATGTTGCAAGGCTGTTATTTTTTGACATGAAGTAAAAGCTCTAGATGTTGTATACCTGAAAGTGTAAAAATCAACACTCCAGTTATGGTGGGGTGGGGTTTTTTGGTTTTGTTTTTTTGTTTGTTTTGTTTTTAAGTTACATACAAACCATATTGGTAAGTAATTATCAGTAATTTGCTTCATGTCATCATGTACCAGAAATACAGAGGATTTGCCTTGAAGAGACCACAGATTCAACCTCTGTCTCATCCACTGTGCCTATAAAGCATAGCAGCTTTGGTTTCCAAGATAGCCTCTCTTTATGTGTACAGATAAACTTTGCTTCTGTCCAGGCTTCAAGTATACCATCATTTAAGTGGCTCATATTAACAATAAATCAGCTAAAGAAACCTTTATACTATGATAAATACACTGGAAAATGTTTCTAATGAGCTGAAACATATGAAAATATGGAGTATAGTGAACTTGAGGGGACAAAGAACATTTTATGTCGTACATTTTGGATTTAGTTATAAGGCATTATCATAATCTAATATAGGCTTATTCTCTAATTGTTTGGTGTTGTAGTGCTGCAGGATTCTTGAGTCTAATTTTTGTGGCTGTGCTAGGAAAAGTGTTTGTAAATATTAGTGGTTTTTTTTCAAAAGTAACCATGTAATTTGTCCACAGTCTTTCAGTCTCAAGAATTCATTGTTGCAACTGAATGGCTTATGCTATGGCCTTGAGTTAGGATCACCAAAGACCCCAGTCTACCAGAATGTTTTCTGATAATTTCAGATCCGTGTAGGCTAATCTAAAACTCAATACTGTGTAACTTTATTCACATAGTGCACAGCACAGTTGGACATCTTTGTTGCCAAGTTTCTCAGTGCATATGTCAAACTTTTTCTTGCCTCCTGAGTTTTGGACTTTACTGGGAGCATTTGTTGTAAGGGAAGTAATGTATGTTCTTCCTACAACAACATATCACATCACCTAGCATGTTTGGGACTCTGCATGTAAGTACTTGTCAATCGCTATATTAGACAGACTAAACTCCCACTACAGAGCAGGAGATGTGTCAGGTTTGTATGTGTGCTATTTCACGCACATTGAGAGTAGTAATGCCAGTGTAATAACTGTTACCTTGTACAATTCTAACCTGTGCTCCTGGGATGAAATACTAGTTGTGCTATCAACTACAGTTACTGCAGAGTTAGGCCATAAACAGAGGTTAAATCAGTCTAGCATTTTCAATGATATGTATTTTTGTGTTTGTGCACCTGCATGTACATATATATGTATTTTGTGCCTTGAAATGTTTTCCTGAAATAAAACATATGCTTCTCATTTCCTTGAAACATCCCTCTGACAAACTCACAAATTGTTACCTGTGGTCACTGTTTATTATGTCTCTCTCGTCCAGTTTAGGAGGGGGAGTGACATTATGTCTAGGTGGACACCAAGCTAAACAACCACACTGCCACAATAATGAATTGCCCATTCAAACAAATTAAAATTCTTCCCCATTTCTGAAAGCTGTCTACTGTACAATTGAGAAAAGTAGTCAGTAATAGCAGTTAGTTTAAGGTCATTTGTGGAGACTGTTCACATGGAAGTAATTTCATCTATTCTGTTTTCCAAAGTTGGGAGACATTATTTAGTAAACTTCTCAAATCAATGGAGAGAAAATAGCTACTTCCAATACATGTTTTTTCCCATCTGAGGAAAGGTAGTAAAAACATATGGTATGAATTACTACCTGGGGGCACCTATTTCTGCCTGGCAACTACAGAGAGAGCCTAGATTAATAGCCTAATACATCGATTTTGGAAAATTAAGTTTAATGAAATAAATCCCATTGTCTATGTAGATGTGTTTTTACAGTACTCATTCCCCACAAGCTGTTGTGGGGAGCCTTGTAGCTGTCACAGGTCCAAAGAGCTAATGACAAAATACATTGAAAGGCACAGCTTCAAGCAATGTCATCCCATGGCTTCTAATAATGATGTTCTAAACACAGCCTCTGGCTCAGGTGGTTATTAAGTTGTACTTTGCCAGGATGTAGGAGGTATCTCATAAGTTAACTCCTTTAACACTATGTGTTCTTAACTGGTATCTCTAATTATTTACCCTCTTCCACCCCCACCTCGCCCCCCCCCCCAAAGATCAATATTTCTAAATCCATTCATGTTACCCAGCTCAAACAATGTAATAGAAAAATATACTATAGACCAAGTTGTGCAATCTTTTCTTATTTCTTACAAGCATCGCAATATTTATTGTCATGGATCTTTTGCAGCCATTGATATTTCCTCACATGCTTAGTGTACAGTATCACTATTCTGTTTGCTCAATGCTTTAAATCTAGTTTGGTGAAAATTACAAAAAACAGTTGTTATTTGATTCCTAGGGAAAAAAAATCTTAGTGAATGAAGGACAGATTTAAGCGCAGCACTGAGTGAATAAAGAATAGGAAAGGAAAGTATTTTAGAGAGAGTAGAAGAGAAATCACAGAGATAGAAGAAGTAGATAATACTTGAGTCCTGCATCAGCAAGTGAGATAAAATTACATGAAAAATATGCGCTGCAATGGTGACAAATATTTCCCCATTTCAGAATATTTTAGCCTGCTCTGGATCTTAACAAAACTTCATGGGAGTGGCTTTGTTATGTCCACAAACAGAATGAGCAAATAATGAGTGAAGGAGGTTTTGTTTTAACCTCAAACAGCAACTAAGCACCACACAGATGCCTGTTCATTCCTCCCCAGCAGTGAGATGAAGAGAAAAAAAAGAAACAAACAAGCAAAACTCGTTGGTTAAAGTAAGAAATGTTTAAGAACTAAACTGAAATAAAATATAAGAATAATAAGAACATATATAATATCAATTGCAGTGAAAAGAAATGTAACAAAAAAGACAGGGGGAAAAAAAAGGAAAAAACTCAAGTGATGCACAATGCAACTGATCAGCCTTCACTGACGGCCAAGCAGTGATCCATACCTCCCTACTAACTCCCTGTCATGGTTTAGCAAGGAGTTGCTTTTGCTTAGTAACAGGGGGAGCGGGTTGCAGTGAAGACCCGGTAAAAGTTTTTTAGACTATCCCCCGACTCCTGGGTTCAGACCCACCCCC